>CANXME010002046.1:0-65501 GCA_948144175.1 Closterium sp. NIES-65
GGGCGAAAAAAAATCAGTCCTACATCGCGGGGCTGAAAACCGACATTCGGCGCCAGGTTGCAGCAGCGAATTGCAGCAGCTACAGCGAAATCGTATCGGCCGCGGAGCGTTTTGACTTGGTCAACTCCGGGACACGACGACCCCACGTCGTCGGATCACGACAAGGGATCGCTCGGCTTCAACCACGTTCGCCGACCCCATGGAAGTCGACAAATTCGACGCAGTTTCATGACCTGCAAAAAACAAAACACTTTGCGAATTTTGCGGCGGAAACGGACATCGGATTGTCGCGACTGTTTTCACATGAACAGCACGTGCGGCATTCCGAGCTCGTGGGATGGCAAAACTAAAGACAAAAGGTCAAAAAACGGATCTCGCCAGTGATTGCGGATCGGGCTGGCGAGGAAAACAGATCCAAAAGCGTCAGCGCAATCTGGACCGAATCGAAATTGAAGGACAGCATTGGCGCGAGATTTGGAGAATCAAGGGCGAAATTCCAAGCCCCTTGACCGAAATTTGTCAGAGGAATTTCGCCGAGGAAAAGAAAACCTCCGCGAAAACAGACTCGACCAAGACGGGAAACTCTCCAATTCGACCCCGGAAAAAAACAGAATTCGTTAAAGTTATCTTTCAAAGATGCTTTAATAAGACTGGCAACTTTCGCGGGTCCGGAGCCATAAACAAATTCCGGGAAGAACTCTAGAGGAAGCAGACAGTTAAAGAAGTGGTACCGGGTGCTACGGAGCTGGGGAAAAAATGAAGGAGTGTGGAAAGGAGTAGACCTTTTCACGGCGTCAACGTCCTCTCCCGGACCACCCAGACGACTCTCCACTCCCCAGGGAAAAGTCTATGGAGCTGAAGCAGCTGAAGAGGCAGCTGGGAGTTCAAAAGAAGCTGCAGAAACTCCGAAAATCCCTCAAGGATGCATCCGTGGATCGCAGGCGTCGACCGGATCCACCCCCTCAGAGTCAACTTGTACGGTTACTACCTCTACTCCTGGCGTTGGAGAAGAGCCTTTCTCCACGCAGCCTGTTGGGTGCAAATTCACATTGCACGACATCCTGCCGTCTGTTTGTACGAGTATGCGTGTGCGAATGCATTTGCGTGTGAATGGTATGTTTGTGTTTTTGTTTGCTTTCGCATTTTCGCTTGAAGCATTTGCAGGTACTCGCAAAATGTGCGCTTCGGCATAACATTGTACGCGCTATGAACAGTACAAGCAGAAAGGACGAGCTCGCAAAGGAACCCAAGATGGAAGCTTTGCGGTTCAACTTACTTGATGCGCAGATTCAGTTCTATCCAACTCGAAATTGTACTGTTTTGTTTGGTTGACTGTAGTGTAGCAGGGCAGGCACTATAGGGTACAATTTAGGTGAAGGTTGGATGTTGTTTGTCTGTATCTGCATGCTACAGGGCCAGGGAAACCAGCGGAACCAGCATTTGGCTGGTTGGGCAAAGACAAAACAGGTTCTGTTTTTAGGACCTGAACCTGGTTGTTGTTTTCCCAGGTTGGAAAAACAGAACCAGAGGTTGTTCACCAACCTATCACCTGCTATTTTGTCCAGCCAGGTTGGTTCTGTTGCTTGGAATTATTTGGGATGATCCCTGGTTGTTCTCAGGTTCATTCCCAAGGTCCTTGCTAGCTAGAACTTTTATTCCTTCTCTGTTTGTACCTGGATATAGTAAAATTGACTCAAGCGAATTCCTTCCTTGCTGGAATTTCTTTTCTACGCGGTGCGACGGCGGAATGCTACCCGAGTCAACGCTAGAACGCTAGCACTCGAACGCTAGGCTAACGCTGTCCGAGCCATAACTTCGTAATGGCAGAACTTTTCGCGAGGCAACTTGGCTTATTTTTAAAGCTCTTAGAGTGAGCTTCGATATAGGAAATTCTCAGCTTAATCCGATCGACGGTCTGCACGATACGCTGCGCGACGTTCAAGGTACCTCTTGCTGTTTTGACTAAGTCCCTCTTGATCCCTCTCTCTACAAACTCGGACCCGAGGATAGGGCTTGGTCTTGTACCAGGCACCCAAGGACCCTTGGAGGTGACCCCGAGGAGAGGTTTTAAGTTTGATAAAGTCTTAATAGCTTGAGTTTATTAGGCCCTTACACCAACAAGCTGGTATCAGAGCTGCGTTATAGTGATCCTCGATATAGGTAGCTATGGCGGGGCAACACCTCGGCGGTAGCTGGTGAAACTTCAGCCCAAGATCGTAGCGGCAGCCATGATTCTGGTGTTTCTGCGCCAAGGGGAGCGCGAACAAGCCAGGGCTCGCTGATCAAGGAGGTGCTGAAAAAACTTCACCGTCGAGAAGTTCAATGGTGAGGGCTATGATGATTGGGCCTGGGAAAATGCAACTTTATTTCCGTCAAATCGGATTGCTGAAACTAATGATTGGGGAGGAGCCCTAGACTGAGTGACCCCGCCCTTCAGGAAGATTGGGACGAGCGCGCCTCGGCTGGCTACTACTTGATGTCGCAGAGTTTGGAGCTGAACCAGCGTCACCACGTCATGCACCTGCTGCCGGAGGCTGAGTGTGGTCCGAAGGCGTGGACGGTGTTGAAGGAGCTGCACGCCCCGACCTCCGTTGTTGCAACATTGATGCTGGAGAGGGAGCTGTCCGCGTTGCGCCTGAGCGAGGGAGAGCCGGTGCAACCTGTCCTGGACAAATTGCGCGACCTCTACGCGAAGTTGGCGACCGCGGGAATCACCTACCCGGAGCAAACAAAGTGCTTGAAGATGCTCTCGCTGCTGCCGGAATCGTGGCTTCAATTTACGAGCGGATTGAGCCTGCCGCAGAACCAGAGCTTGTGGACGCTCGAGTGGGTCGGGACGAAGATTCTGGAGGAGGACTTCCGTCGCCGCCAACTGAGGGGTGGAGACGACCGGCAGCAGCGGCTACGGGATGCAAGGGAGCCGACGTGGCAAAGGACGTGGCTTCGGTGGTGCTGGACGCGGTGCAAAGAAAGACGACGACTCCAACGACCAACAAGGAGGTACCGGTTGGGGTCGCGGTGCAAAATCTGGACGTGGGGGCAAGTCGGGGTGCTGGTGGCAAAATGAAAGGGAGTTGCTGGTATTGTGAGAAGGAAGGGCACCCCTGGTTTTTGTGCTATAAGAAACCCGATGGATGGACCCCCCAGAATCGTCACCAGGATGGCGGCGCGCGGAGGAACCAGAAAAACGGTGCCAACATGATCGCTGATTCGTCCCGACAACAACCCAAAGGGCAACGGCAGTGCGGAGAAGAAGAAGGAGCGCACCGCGGGCCAATTCTTCCATATTGGGAGACAAGGGGGAGCAAGGAGACGCCTCTGCTAAGGCTGGAGCAGAGCTGCACCCCCTGGACTATTGGGTGTTGGACACAGGCGCTGCTTGGACAATGACGCCGCGCAAGGACCTGCTGGACGACGTACGCGCTGCACCGATTAATGAGGTGTGCTCTGCCTCTGGACACATGTTGAAGGTGGCTGGTGCGGGACGAGCTGCATTTAAGGGAGCGGATGGCAAGCCGGTGGTGCTGCACGACGTTCTCCTCGTCCCCGACCTGAAGGCCAACCTCATCTCCCTCCGTAAGCTTGGCAAGGCTGGGGTGAACACCAACACGGATGGGGCTCGCACTTATAAGGGGAAGCTGGGCAATCGGGTGCTTTGGGATCTGCACGAGAGCAAGGACGTGTACAGATCCATGTGGCAGCTGCCGGCGCTGGCGTGGCATGGTGAGGGGCAGGCTAGAGAGGGGTCTGCATCCCAGGGGGAGTGCAACGCCGTTGGAGGGGTTGGTGTGAAAGTGTCGGCCAGATCTGGGGAGACGGATTGGGCAACGGCACACCGACGCTTGGGGCATGTGGCAATGCCTTTGCTGAAGCAGCTGGAGAAGGATGGAGCCGTTAAGGGCTTAAAGCTGAACGGACAAACCACCCGATGATAACTGTGAAATTTGCCTCCTTTCAAAGTTCACCCCGTTTCCCCTTCCATAGTGTGGCTGGCAGAAGCAAAAAGCCGTTGGAGCTGGTCCACATGGACGTGGTGGGGCCGCTGCCGGTGCAAGGGCACAAGGGGGAGCGGTACTTCCTAACCATAGTGGATGACTGGAGCAGGCTAATGTGGGCGTATCCGCTGAAGCAGAAAGATCACGCCGCCTCCACGATTCGGGACGATTGGCTGCCGTTAGTGGAGAAGCAAGCGGAATGTGTCGTGAAGCGGATTAGGACAGATCGGGGTGGTGAGTTCCTTGGAGCTGAGATGACGGCCTGGCTCAAGAAGCAGGGCATCCAGAGGGAGCTGACCATGGCTTACACCCCACAGTCCAACGGTTGTAGCAGAACGGGCGAACCGGACAATTCTGGAGACAGCTAGGGCGCTGCTCATAGAATCTGGGCTGGGCAACTTGATGTGGCCCCATGCTGTTCGGCACGCTTACCGTCGCTAGGAACAGGGTACTCACAAAGGTTGGGGATGACTCGTGGGTGCCGTTGGAGAGGTGGCTTGGAGGAAGCCGCCGGTGGACATGTTGAGGGTGTTCGGTTGCATGGCAGTCGCCCACGTTCCCAAGACCTACCGCAGTAAGTTGGGGGCGAGTGCAATCTGGTGTGTGCATTTGGGGCTGGCTGCTGAGAGCAAGGGATGGCTGCTGTGGGAGCCTTCCAAGGTGTGTTGTTTGACAGCAGGGATGTGAAGTTTGTTGAGGGCATGATGTATGGAGCTGGGAGAAACAGCCGGAGGCCAGGGTGTCCCAGCAGATGGAGCAGATCACCATGCAGCTGGACCTGACTCCTAGTGTGTGGGAGGAGGGAGAGGAGTCAGCTGCAGAGGGTGGTGATAAAGAGAAGGTGCAGGAGGCACCTGCTGGTGGAGGTGATGGTGTGGAGATTAGCGGTAGCACTAGTGGAGCTGCTGGATCCGAGGGAGGAGAGCAGCAGCAGGGGAAAACTAAGAAGCCGAAGGGTGTTATTATGAAGGGATGGGAGACACCCGTCTCCAGGCCAGGACGTACCCGTATGGCTACTAAGAAGCTGACTGCAGGAGCTGATGTAGCGGAGCAGCAGCTTGGGACCGAGGAGGCATTGCTGATTCTACCGCATGGCTATGACCCGGATGAGGAGGATCAACCTGCGTACTGTTTTCTTGCCCCTGCACCAGAGGAACCAGCTAGCATGGAGGAGGCATTAGCTGGACCAGATAGGGACAAATGGCTAGCTTCCAGGGATGCTGAGTACCAGAGCCTGCTGGAGAATGGGACTTGGGAACTAGTGGTGCTGCCTGAGGGAAAGAAAGCGGTACAATGCAAGTGGGTGCTAAGGATCAAGACTGACGACAAGGGGCAGGTCACCATCTACAAGAGTAGGTTGGTGGCTAAGGGGTTTATGCAGAAGGAGAAGCGGGACTTCAATGAGATCTTTGCTCCCACTGCCAAACCCCCTACCCTTCGTGTCTTGTTGGCAGATGCAGCCGTTAGTGGGAAGTTCATTATCCAGATGGACATATCAACGGCATTTCTCAACGGGATTTTAGAGGAGGAGGTGTTCATGACGCAGCCACCTGGGTATGAGGATGGTACGGGCAGGGTGTGCAAGCTGAAAAAGTCCATCTACGGCTTGAAGCAGGCGCCACGCTGCTGGTACCAGAAGTTGGCAGCTGTTTTAGAGGAGATGGGATTCAGGACCAGCAGCTGTGATGAGAGCCTCTTTCTCAAGGGGAGGGGGAGAAGCTGGTGCTGTTTCTGGTCTATGTGGATGACATTCTTCTCTTTAGCAGCAGCATGAAGGAGATCCAGAAGGTGCAGCAGCAGCTGATGGAGAACTTCAAGTGCAAGAACCTTTGGGGAGGTAAAGTACTACCTCGGGATGCACGTGGAGAGGGATCTGGATCACAGGTGGTTGAAGCTGCACCAGGAGAAGTTCATCAAGGAGCTTGGGGAGAAGTACGGAATTGAGAATGAGCGCAAGGTTGCAACTCCCCTGCCAGCAGAATTCAAGCTTGTGAAAGCTGCAGAGGATGAAGGGGTTGAAGCCGAGGAGCAGCAGCAATTTCAGTCCTTGGTGGGCAGCCTCTTGTATGCAGCAGTTCACACGAGACCCGACATCTCTTTCTCGGTTGGGCAGCTGGCTAGGGTAGTGCAGAATCCATCAGAGGAGCAGGTGGATGCAGCTGAGCGTGTGGTGAAGTATCTGAACTCTCACCCAAGCATTGGAGTTCAATACTCCGCATCTGCACAGGTGAAGCAGAAAGGGGTTGAGGTGCTGAAAGAGAAGGGGGAGAGGCTTGGAGAAGGCAAGCTTTTTCTTACTTGCTTTACTGATGCTACGTGGGCCTCTGAGAAGGAGGATTCCTCATCTGTGGGAGGATACATCTGCGTAGTTGGGGGAGGACCGGTTAGTTGGAGGTCAAAGAAGCAGACGGAGACAGCACTCTCTTCCGTGGAATCAGAGTACATGGCGATGTTCCATGGGGTGAAGGAGGTGATTTGGCTGAGGAGGCTGTTGGAGGAGATTGGCCAGGAGCAAAAGGTTGCTACGCCGCTGTTTTGTGATAGCAAGGGAGCTCTTGGGATGGCCAGGAACGCTGTGCTTCATGGGCTGAATAAACACATGCGTATCAAGTGGCACTGGCTGCGTAAGGAGGTGAAGAGGGGGACGGTGAATCCGATCTACATCAAGACTCACCAGCAGCCAGCAGACTTCCTCACCAAAAGGCTTGCGGATGAGCCTCATTGGCGTTGTGTGCGCATGAGTGGAATGAGCATGAACTAGTATGGAATGATGGGGATGCAGCCGGCAGGCTGAGGGGGAGTGTGTTGGGTGCAAATTCACATTGCACGACATCCTGCCGTCTGTTTGTACGAGTATGCGTGTGCGAATGCATTTGCGTGTGAATGGTATGTTTGTGTGTTTGTTTGCTTTCGCAATTTTCGCTTGAAGCATTTGCAGGTACTCGCAAAATGTGCGCTTCGGCATAACATTGTACGCGCTATGAACAGTACAAGCAGAAAGGACGAGCTCGCAAAGGAACCCAAGATGGAAGCTTTGCGGTTCAACTTACTTGATTGCGCAGATTCAGTTCTATCCAACTCGAAATTGTACTGTTTTGTTTGGTTGACTGTAGTGTAGCAGGGCAGGCACTATAGGGGTACAATTTAGGTGAAGGTTGGATGTTGTTTGTCTGTATCTGCATGCTACAGGGCCAGGGGAAACCAGCGGAAACCAGCATTTGGCTGGTTGGGCAAAGACAAAACAGGTTCTGTTTTTAGGACCTGAACCTGGTTGTTGTTTTCCCAGGTTGGAAAAACAGAACCAGAGGTTGTTCACCAACCTATCACCTGCTATTTTGTCCAGCCAGGTTGGTTCTGTTGCTTGGAATTATTTGGGATGATCCCTGGTTGTTCTCAGGTTTCATTCCCAAGGTCCTTGCTAGCTAGAACTATTTATTCCTTCTCTGTTTGTACCTGGATATAGTAAAATTGACTCAAGCGAATTCCTTCCTTGCTGGAATTTCTTTTCTACGCGGTGCGACGGCGGAATGCTACCCGAGTCAACGCTAGAACGCTAGCACTCGAACGCTAGGCTAACGCTGTCCGAGCCATAACTTCGTAATGGCAGAACTTTTCGCGAGGCAACTTGGCTTATTTTAAAGCTCTTAGAGTGAGCTTCGATATAGGAAATTCTCAGCTTAATCCGATCGACGGTCTGCACGATACGCTGCGCGACGTTCAAGGTACTCTTGCTGTTTTGACTAAGTCCCTCTTGATCCCTCTCTCTACAAACTCGGACCCGAGGATAGGGGCTGGTCTTGTACCAGGCACCCAAGGACCCTTGGAGGTGACCCCGAGGAGAGGTTTTAAGTTTGATAAAGTCTTAATAGCTTGAGTTTATTAGGCCCTTACACCAACACAGCCCAGGCCAGCTAGTTGTCCAGGAGAAAACAGTGGAACCACGGTGTGTACTGAATATTGGGATGTACCCTATGATCCTATTAATGAGACTATTTTTGGGTACTCCGAGCAACGCTCACCGCTCCTGCTCGAGGTGATCTGCAACGGACAGCGCCTCCAAGCACTCGTGGACAGCGGGGCGTCGCACAGCGTCTATGACAAAAAGGCAATCGATCGACTCGGAAGTGACATCAAGTCCTCAAGCTTCTCTGCAACGATGGTGGATGGCAGTAAGCTACCTATCTACGGGGAAACACGGTTGCTACTCCAGATTGGACCCCTTCGATGGAAGCCTGCTCTCCCCGTCACAAATATCAAATGACTCGACGTAATCTTCGGGAGAGACTTTCTTAAAAAGTTCAACCCCGAGATCAACTGGGTTAACCAGACGGCCAACATCAACAACAACGGGAGGAAAATCAGCCTTCCCAAATGGGAAGACACGGGAAATATTCCAGTCGAGACACTCGCACGCTTTGAAAAGGACGTCAAACGGATTACGGCGGGATTCATGGCGATAGTCAACGAAGCAGACAACGGAGAGAAGCAGACCCAGGAACTTCCTCCAGCAGTCAAGAAAATTCTTGAAGAGTTCCAGGACGTTCTCCCCGACGATTTACCTGATCAACTACCGCCATACCGGACACATCAACACGAGATCGTAGAAGAGCCGGGGTCCAAGCCAACATTTCGAGCACCATACCGGCTGAGCCCGACAGAGCTTGCCGATATGAAAAAACAAATAGAGTATCTCCTGGAGAAAGGGCTGATTCGACCTTCGACTTCGCCGTACGGAGCTCCAGTTCTCTTTACTCCGAAGCCAGACGGAAGTCTGCGAATGTGCATCGACTACCGAGCCTTGAACAAGCAGACTAAAAAAAATAAATACCCGATACCACGAATCGACGACTTACTCGATCAACTTCGCGGTGCTACGGTATTCTCCAAGCTCGACCTCAGATCGGGATACTGGCAAATTCGTATGGCGGACAACTCTATCCACAAAACCGCTTTTCGAACTCGGTACGGGTCATACGAGTATCTCGTGATGCCATTCGGACTCACTAACGCACCAGCCACATTTCAGGCAGAAATGAACCACATCCTTCGGCCCCTTCTGGACGAGTGAGTGGTGGTATATTTGGACGATATCCTGATCTACTCGAAAGATATGAAGCAGCACGTTGAGCATCTACGACGGGTGTTTGAAATTCTTCGACGAGAACGCTTCTACGTGAAACTATCCAAGAGCGAGTTTGCGTTGAAAAAAGTCCAGTTCCTTGGACATATGGTGAGCGCTCAAGGAGTTCACGTGGATCCTAAGAAGATCGAAGCAGTGCGAACGTGGAAGACCCCTGAGAACGTGAAGGAGTTACAACAGTTCCTTGGATTCGCCAACTACTACAAACCGGTTCGTACCGAACTACGCCAAGATTGCCGCACCATTAACGAACCTGTTGAAGAAGAATACACCATATCAATGGGAGGCGAAGCACCAGGAAGCCGTGGAACAACTTAAAACCGCACTCACGTCCGCACCTGTCCTTATCCTGCCAGACCCTGAACTTGACTATGTCATCGAGGCCGATGCGAGCGATCAAGCAGTGGGCGCAGTACTCATGCAGGATCAAGGGAAGGGAGTGCAACCCATTGCATACCTCAGTAAAAAACTTCACGGGGCAGAACTCAATTACCCCAACCATGACAAAGAGGCCCTCGCCATCGTCAACGCATTTAAGGCATGGAGGTGTTATCTCGAAGGAAGAAAAACGACCATCTACACCGACCACTGCAGCCTCAAGTACCTGAAGACCCAACCAACACTCTCCAGGCGACAGGTCCGGTGGATTGACTTTCTCGAAACCCACTTCCATTACGACATCGTGTATAAGCCGGGGCACAAGAACAAGGCAGACGCACTGAGTCGCCCTGCACACGTTGCCGCCTTACAAATCGATGGCATGAACCCACTTTTGAAGGGACTCTTCACGCATGGATACACCATCGACCCCGAAGTCTCTGTAGCAGAAAAGCGCCATCTTCTACATTGGGATCAAGACATCGCATACCGCAAGGGCTCCACAAAAATATGGGTACCTAATTACCCTCCCTTACGCCAGTTACTGCTCGAAGAATATCATGATATTCTCTACGCGGGCCACTTCGGTAGTAACAAGACGCTTGCCGGTATTGCGAAGCATTATTATTGGCCCCACATGGCGGATGACGTACAAAAATTCGTCACCTCATGCGACACATGCCAACGGATGAAGAGCAGCAAACAGAAGAAAGCAGGATTACTACAGCCTCTTCCAGTCCCTGAACAGCCTTGGCAAGTGGTTAGCCTCGACTTCGTCACCGGGTTACCACCTACCAAAGCTGGTTACGACGCCATTCTAGTCGTCATCGACAAATTCTCCAAAATGGGACACTTCATTCCGACACACACAACGACTCGCATCGAGGAGACAGCGCAAATATTCTTCCGCTACGTCATCTCGCAACATGGCATTCCAACCACGCTGATCTCCGACAGAGACCCGAAATTCACGAGTAAATTCTGGAAGGAGCTCATGTCGCTCATGGGGACCAGACTCGCCATGTCATCAGCCTATCATCCCCAAACGGATGGTCAGACAGAGCGCCTCAACCAGATTGTCGAACAGCTTCTGCGAGCAGCGTGTAAGGACGAAATCTCTAAATGGGATGCACATCTGCCGGTTCTCAAGTTTGCGTATAACAACGCCACGCACGCCGCAACAGGGCAAACTCCTTTCTTCCTCTGTTACGGTCGCAACCCACTCACGCCTCAGAAACCAACAGTACCCGCCACATTGCAACCCGCACATGACTTCATTTCCACTATGCACCAATTGTGGGAGCGCACGCATAAACGTCTTCTGACTATCCAGCAGCAACAAAAGAAGCTCGCTGATCGGAGTCGCAACGATCATTCCATCCAGATTGGCGATCAGGTGCTTCTGGATACACTCAATCTCGACATTAGCCATCTTCCGTCTAAGCTCCGACCTCGCTTCTGCGGACCTTTTCTCGTCGAGGCGCAGGTCACTCCAGTAACCTTCCGCTTGCGTTTACCAGCTACCTGGAGAATTCACAATGCCTTCCATGTTCAACTTCTCAAGCCCTATCGGGACCCAAACACGGTCTTCAAAGGTCGCCAGCCGCCGCCGCCACTGCCAGTGATCGTTAATGGGGAACCCGAGTACGAAGTCGAAGCCGTTCTGGCGCACCGACGACGACGTAACGGCACCTTGGAGCTCTTGATTCGTTGGAAAGGCTATGATCCTTCCGAGGATACCTGGGTACCTGAACACGACATGGATAACGCCCGCCGTCCTCTACAGGACTACCTTGTCAAGCAGGGTGTTACTTCTACCACCCAGCTTTGAGGGGGGGAAGTGTGAGAGGACGTCCCCGTTATAATATTTTCTCACTATTATATTTTTCCGTTATCCCATTCTCCCTTTTCTCCTCTTTATTTTGGTCTTTATCTCATCTCAATCGGCCTACTATTCTATTTTCTAGAGCCTTCTATTTATTCCTCTTATTTCCTACTTTTCCCACCGACATACCTATTATACGGCACCGACAGCGCCGACAGTGGTGTATACGGTGTAATCTGGGCGTAATCCCAAGTGCCAATAGACTTGCGTGCTTATGCGCACTTGTGATTGTAGTATCGGGAAGGGTGTGTTCCCGAAGGTTCGTTTTATCTCGTTTATCCTTGTACTTTCCAAGTATAAATAGGCCTTGTATTCAGTTTTAGTGACAAGTTTCGATTGAGAATTCGATTCTGTGACAGCTTCCTTCCAGGTGAGAATGTCGGGTCGTCCGAGCAGTGGAGGGGTGACTGAGATCCTGTCCGGCGTAAACTTGAAGTAGCCGTAGCTCGGCGCAATCCCACGTGCCGTCACCTGGGACGCCGACATTGGCGACAGCCCACTCCGTCGACCTTCGACGTCACCCTGCGAAGAGCCTGCAGCCGCCGACGACTGCATCCCTCGCGCCTGAACGCCGCCGACTTCACCGGCGTGTATCACACCTCGCTGCCTTGACGTGCCTCCCGCACTGCTGCCGACCTGACCTCCACCGGCGTTGACGTCCACGTCGACGCCGCTGTCGTTGTTCACCGGTCGAGGAGAGGCAGGTCGAGAAGGGGGGTGCTCCGCCGCCCACACGGAGCGGAGTCCGGCTTGGACGACTGCCCAGTGTATCGCCCCATACTCCTGGGCCTCATGGCGTCTCCTCGCTTCCTCCAACCGTCCCTCCAGGGTGTCCATCACCTCGGCGTCGCCTACGCGCACGCTAGTGACTGCACGGCTGCCGATCTACGAGCACGATCGGTATGTGCAAAGTCGGCTAGACTGAACTACGTCGCGGTGTTCGGTCCACGCTCACCGCACCATGTGGAGATAACTGCTACAACGGGAGCTAGACTACGGGCTAGGCACGGGTGCTCGTGTGATCTCTGCGTTCGTTAGTCCTTTGTCGTTTTCCTTGTGCGCACACTACTTGCTAGTTCACGGGGAAAGTTGGCAAGAGTTCCCCTAGGAAAAGTTCAGAACAATGGTACAATGAAGTTGGCATAGCAAGACTACATCAGAGCAAGCATTCAGGTCGGCCAACTGCCAGCGCAGCTTGGTCAACCGTGTTCTAGCACGACTTGGTCGACCGCGCTCTAGCAATTCAAGGTCGACGGCGTGCCAACATCGCAGGTTGACGGCGTGCCAGCGTTGCTTGCGCAGAACAGCAGTGCACCCGCTTCGCAGGTGCGCGCAGATGATTGGCGTGCAGAGTCTCGTCACCTGCACAGCGCACATATCACGTCAACCTCGTGCTGACGACTGCTTCTGATCGGCCACGTCGACCTCGGGATACCACCACAGAGGTCGGGCTCGCCAACTTTGCCTGGGCGACCGTCACACTCCTCCCCAGAACCTCGTCACCAAGGTAACCTGGTCGACCGGTTAACCACGTCGACCAGCAGCTCCCGTACGTGCCCGTCGACCTCCCAAGTCGACGACCACCTCCATGTTGACCTCACCAGGACGACCACGCCCCTCGGTCGACCTCCTCCATGTTGACGTCCCTTCTGGTCGACCAGCTCCACGTCGACCAGCACTCCTGGTCGACCTGCTCTTCGTCGACCAGCACAGTTGTCGGCCGACCACCCACGTCGCCCACCCGAAGTTGGCGTCACGAAGTTGACGCCCCGCTACTCGACGCCCAACTGCTCGGCGTCTTGAGTCGAGGTCGACGTCGGCCCCTCCTTCGTTGACCACCAGGTCCAATCGACCACCCGCAGGTCGACCAGCAGTCCGTCAGCCGACCACCAAAGTCGGCTTCCCCGTGTCTCTGTTCTGGAGACCTCGCCTACCCTGCATTGGACGGGGGAGGTTGGCGATGCGTCAGTGTTCCGCGTTTGGGGATGTCGAGCCTTTGTCCGCGATACGTCCGCGGACAAGCTCTCCTCCCGTGCCGTTCCCTGTGTCTTCCTTGGCTTTGTCCCTGACGCGCCTGGCTGGCAGTTTTACCACCCCACCTCGCGCCGGGTCTTTGCCTCTCAGGACGTCACTTTTGACGAGTCGGTACCCTTTTACCGTCTCTTCCCCTACCGCACTGCCCCACTCCCCCCCCCCCCCGCCGCTCTTCCTCACCCAAGGTGTCGCGTCGGTAGACCCCCTCCCTCCCCAGGGTGCTGCTCCGTTTGGTGTTTCCTAGGTAGACCCGGTCGAGCCTGTCGAGGTAGCTGTTGACTCTGGTCCTGCGCGAGGTGCTGAGCGTACTGAGCCTGGTGGTGCTGGATCTGGGGGCACTGAGTCTGGGGGTGCTGAGCCTGGGGGTGCGGAGCCTGGGGGTGCTGAGTCTGGGGCTGCAGGGACTGCGAGTGCTGAGCCTAGAGGTGCGGAGACTGTGGGTGCTGAGCCTGGAGGTGCTGCGACTGGGGGTGTTGCGCCTAGGGGCACTGAGATTGGGGGCTCTGAGGCTGACCGTACTGCGCCTGCTGGCGCTCCTTCTTTGCAGCAGCTGCGTGAGTGGAACTCCCAGCGTTACAGCCTCCGTCGTGGGGCTACTAGAGCTGGGGGGTCTGCTGGAGTTGGGGCTAGTGGTCCTGCGGGTGCAGTGTCGCAGCTGGAGCCTCCCTCCCCTCAGCGGCTGCGTGAGTGGTACGCTCGGCGCTTCAGCCTCCGGAGTGGAGCTCCTGGTGTTGAGGTACCGCCCGCTGGAGGCCCTACTACTGCTGGAGGTTCTGGTGCTACTGGAGGTGCTGCTAGTGCTGCTGGAGGTGCTAGAGCTGCTGGAGGTTCTGGTGCTACTGGAGGTGCTGCTGGTGCTGCTGGAGGTGCTGGAGCTGCTAAAGGTTCTGGTACTACTTGAGGTGCTGCTGGTGCTACTGGAGGTGCTGGAGCTGCTGGAGGTGCCCTTGGTGCTGCTGGAGGTCCTTGAGCTGCTGGAGGTGCTGCTGGAGCTGCTGGCGGTTCTGGTGCTGTCCCCGCTGCTTCTGGGGGCACGTCACGGCCACGGCCGTACTTCGTTCTGCTCCTTCAGCAGGTTCTTCGTCAGCCGCCTCCTCCTAGTCCTCCTCCCTCTGTAGAGTGTCCTCCGCCTGTCCAGGCACAGTCACAGCTACCGCCACTTCCTGGTCCTTCTACCTACACTGGTCCGACAGGAGGTCTTACAGAGCGTCGTGTGCCTGAGTCTCGTCCTGTGTTGCCTGTGTCCCGTCCTATGTCACCTGTTCATACTGCTTGCACTAGTCGCCGTGTCCCACGTGAGCGTTCGCCACCTGTCCCTGGTACACACCGGATGTCCCTGCGTCCCTCCACTCCTCCACAGCGTGTCCCTCTGCCGTCTCCTCCTGCGTCCTCTCTTCCTGTTCTTGCTGACCCAGAGTCTGACTCTCTTCGTGCTGCCAGTCCTACTGTCACGCGTCTCCTGGCCACTGCTGTCACTGACCCTTCCTTTGAGTCTGCTGCTACGTCTGCCCTGGTTGCTGAGCTTGTCGACTATGCTGCTCGCTCCGTCTAGACTACGTTGCTAGTCTTGTTGCTGGGTCTGAGTCTGTCTGTCCTCCGTCCGTCGGGGGTGAGTGTGCTCTAGGCACGTACGTCCTTGAGGATAGACAGGAGGACCTTGAGTGTCTTGCAGCCGCTGTGCCCCATCTCGTGTCCATGCTGATTGCCCCTGAGGGAGACCCGGATGCACCAGACATCCCCACTCCTCGATCGTACGCTGAGGCGATCGAGAGTCCCTACTCCTCACACTGGCAGTCAGCCATGGACGCAGAGATGGCTTCCTGGAAGTCCATAGGCACCTACGTCGACGAGTTTCCCCCACCTGGGGCAAACATCGTCAGTGGCATGTGGATTTTCAGGGTGAAGCGGCCGCTGGGTTCTCCGCGTGTCTTCAAGGCTCGTTACGTTGCTCGAGGCTTCAGTCAGCAAGAGGGAGTAGACTTCTTTCAGTTCTTCTCCCCCACCCCGAAGATGACCACTCTTAGGGTACTACTGCACGTTTCTGCTCAGCGTGACTACGAGCTTCACTCTCTTGACTTCAGCACAGCTTTCTTGCGGGGCAGTCTCCACGAGCAGATATGGCTGCGCCGCCCTCCTGGCTTCACTGGGTCGTTTCCTCCTGGTACCCAGTGGAGACTCCGGCGGCCGGTCTACGGTCTCCGCCAGGCGCCACGTAAGTGGCACGACACACTGAGGACTACTCTTGCGGCACTTGGGTTCGCCCCTTCTACTGCTGACCCGTCGCTGTTTCTGCGCACCGACACTTCGCTGCCGCCGTTCTACATCCTCGTGTACGTCGACGACTTGGTCTTTGCCAGTGCTGACACTGAGGCTCTCGCCCACGTGAAGTTGGAGCTGTAGAAGAGACACACGTGCACAGACATGGGTGAACTGCGCAGCTACCTTGGCTTGCAGATCACCCGGGACAGAGCACGCCGCACCATTACCATGACTAAGTCACACATGGTGCAGCAGGTCCTTCAGCGCTTCGGCTTCACCTGGTCCTCAGCACAGGCCACTCCTCTGGCTATAGGTCACTCGCTCTCAGCTCTGCCTTCGGATGAGTCCGTAGAGCCGAGTGGTCCTTACCCAGAGCTAGTTGGTTGCCTCATGTGTCTGATGACTTGCACTTGTCCTGACCTAGCATACCCTATTGGCCTTCTGGCCCGCTACGTGGCTCCTTGCAGGCACCGAAAGGTGCACTGGGATGCTGCAAAGAGGGTATTGCACTACTTGTGCAGTACATCGGGCATGGGGCTCGTGCTTAGAGGAGGGAGCTCAGTTGTTCTCACAGGGCACTCAGACGCTTCTTGGGTTGACGACCAGGCTACTCAGCGGTCGTCACAGGGTTACACCTTCAGCGTTAGCTCTGGTTCAGTTTCGTGGCGTTCTACGCGTTCGTCTTCAGTTCTCAGCTCTAGTTGTGAGGCTGAGATCTACGCCACAGCCATGGCGGCACAGGAGTTACGCTGGCTCACCTACCTGCTGACCGACCTGGGAGAGCGGCCTAGTTCTCCTCCAGTACTGCACGTCGACATTAAGGCTGCCATTGCCTTGTGTGAGGAGCACAGACTGGAGCAAAGAACGAAGCACATCGCTCTCCGTTACTTTCTAGCTCGGAAGCTGAAGCAGCGTGGTCAGCTTCGTCTGCGTTACGTGTCCTCTCAGGCCAACACTGCTGATATATTCACCAAGGCACTTCAGCCTGGTGATCATTAGCGCTTCTGCACTTTGCTGGGGCTGGTGCCCACTTTTCCTCACTTGCTGTAGGCTTTGCCTGTACTGTGATCTCTATATACATACTCTTGCTTGTTTGCTCTGCTAGGTTGAGGTCACCTTGCTGTTTGTGTTGTATATAAGCCTCTGCATGTGAGCTGGCCCTGTGGCCCTTTGCTTGTGCTCGGAATGTGTGGTGACGTTGTGATCCACCCTGAGCTTGCTTGCCTTTCTTGACTAGTCTTGTGACCCCTTGCTCTCCCCCACTTTGCCTATGGGGGTGTGTCAAACACTATATATGTGTTATTGTTGTGTAGGCTATAGTGGGTTAGCCTTTAGGGGGTACACAACTCTAGGGTTTCCTACTTGTACTCCAATGTTTCATAGTTCAATCACTTCTTGTTTCTAACAGTGTAGATACTCCCAGCCGACCATGTGAGATGTCGCGCTATTGGAATAGCACCCTCCAGCCCATGGTTAGTTATATCGCGGAAATTACTAGTAGTTGCTGATTCAATCGCCAAGTGTGTGAGAGTAGCAACATAGCTTGGTGACGGGAGATTTTCCCATTTTGTTGTGACCCCCCAACCCAACCCTGGTTCCCCGCATCAGATTTTCGCCAACCCTCTCGCCAATCTTTTGTTTTCGATTTGGCGAAAACGCCGTGCGCACTGTAGAGCCTCACACAGTACTGTCGAATGTATACTGCTGCTTTAAGGGCGGTAGGGCGGGCCGTTAAGGGCGACAGGGCGGGCCGCTAAGGGCCGCGACGGCAGGGCGGGCCGCTAAAGGGCCGCGACGACAGGGCGGGCCGCTAAAGGGCCGCGACGGCAGGGCGGGCCGCTAAGGGCCACGACGGCAGGGCGGGCCGCTAAGAACGGCAGTAGGGCAGAGCCCGAGGCGCGCTTCGGGCAGGGCAGAAGATTTTTCAAGTGGTGGGCCCTTCAAAAAAAAAAACGATCCAACTAGGGAACCCGCTCTATACCATGTGAGAAAAGTACGAGGAGTGGATACCACTACAGCCTGTGAAGATTGAAACAAGAATGAGTGCACTAAGGAATGGAATGAGGTACAAATATGCAACCCTAGAAATGTGTACCCTATATGGGCTACCCCACTACAGCCTACAGAACATTATGATTTGACACACCCCCATAGGCAAAGTGGGGGAGAACAAGGGGTCACAAGACCAGTCAAGCAGAACAAAGCAAAGCTCAGGGTGGATCACAAAGTCACCACACATTCCGAGCACAAGTTCAAGGCCAGAAGGCCAGTTCACATGCAGGAGCATACATATATATATAAAAGGCTAAACAAGCAAGTGCAGGAGTATATATATGTGACAGTACCAGCAAGGTCAAGAAGTGAGCAAGTGAGGCAAGGCAGGCACAAGACCAAGCTGAGTACAGAAGCGCTGATGATCACAAGGCGCAAGTGCCTTAGTGAAGATATCAGCAGTGTTGGCCTCAGAGGCCACGTACGCAAGTCGCAACTGACCACGCTGCTGCAGCTCACGAGCAAGAAAGTAGCGGAGAGCAATGTGCTTCGTTCTGTGCTCCAGACGCTGCTCCCGACACAAGGCCAGCATGGCCTTGTTGTCCACGTACAGCACTGGAGGAGAACGAGGCGGCTCTTCGAGGTCAGTCAGCAGGTAGGTGAGCCAGCGAAGCTCCTAAGCAGCCATGGCTCCTGCGTAGATCTCAGCCTCACAACTGGAGCCGAGAACGGAAGACGAGCGAGTAGCCCTCCACGAAACAGAGCCGGAACCAAGGCTGAAGGTGTAACCTGTGACGACCGCTGTGTAGCCTGGTCGTCAGCCCAAGAAGCGTCTGCGTGCCCAGTGAGGACCATTGGACTCTGCCCTCCAAGCACTAGCCCCATGCCCGACGTACTACACAAGTAGCGCAACACCCTCTTCACTGCAGCCATGTGCTCCGGTCTGTGTCTCCCAGGAGCAACATAGCGTGCAAGAATGCTAAGAGGGTATGCAAGGTCAGGTCGTGTGCAGGTCATCAGGTACATGAGGCAGCCAACAAGCTCTGGGTACAGGCCACTCGACTCTACGGACTCATCCGAAGGCAGAGCTGAGAGCGAGTGGCGAGTAGGCAGAGGAGTGGCCTGAGGCGAGGAGTACGTGAAGCCGAAGCGCTGAAGGACCTGCTGCACCATGTGTGACTGAGTCAGGGTAATGGTGCGGCGTGCTCTGTCCCGGGTGATCTGCAAGCCAAGGTAGCTGCGCAGTTCACCCAGGTCTGTGCACGTGTGTCTCTTTTGCAGCTCGGACTTCACGTGGGCGAGTCAAGCAGTGTCAGCTGTGGCAAAGACCAAGTCGTCGACGTACACGAGGATGTAGAACGGCGACAAAGAGGTGTCGGTGCGCAGAAAAAGCGACGGGTCGGCAGTAGAGGGAGCAAACCCAAGAGCCGCAAGCGTAGTCCTCAGTGTGTGGTGCCATTCACGCGGTGCCTGGCGGATACCGTAGACTGGCCGCCGGAGGCTCCACTGGGTGCCAGGAGGAAAAGTCCCAGTGAAGCCAGGTGGGCGGCGCAGCCTGATCTCCTCGTGCAGGCTACCCTGCAAGAAAGCAGTGCTGAAGTCAAGAGAGTGAAGCTCATAGTCACGCTGAGCGGCTATGTGCAGCAGCACCCGAAGAGTGGTCATCTTCGGGGTGGGAGAGAAGGTCTGAAAGTAGTCAACTCCCTGCCGCTGACTGAAGCCACGAGCCACGTACCGCATCTTGAAGACAGGTGGAGAACCTGGCGGCCGCTTCACCCTGAAGATCCACATGCCACTGACGATGTTCGCCCCAGGTGGGGGAACCGCGTCAACTTAGGTGCATGTGGACTTCCAGGAAGCCATCTCTGCATCCATAGCTGCCTGCCACTGAGAGGAGTAGGGACCCTCTACGGCCTCCGTGTAAGAGCGCGGAGTCGGGATGTCAAGTGCATCCGGGTCTCCCTCAGGGGTAAGCAGTACGGACACGAGATGAGGTGAAGCAGCAGCTAGACACTGGAACTCCTCCTGCCTGTCCTCAAAGACGTCCGTGCCAAGGGCACACTCACCCCCGACGGACGGAGGACAGACAGACTCAGACTCAGCGACAAGACTAGCAGCGTAGTCTAGACGACAGCGAGCAGCAAATTCGACGAGCTCAGCAACTAGGGCAGACGCAGCAGAGGACTCAAAAGAAGGGTCAGTGACGACAGTAGCAAGGAGACGCGTGACAGTAGGACTGGCAGCACGAAGAGAGTCCGACTCAGGGTCGGCAAGAGCAGGAAGAGAAGACTCAGGAGGAGAAGGCAAAGGGGCACGTAGAGGAGCAGTGGACGGACGCAGAGACATCCGGTGCGTGCCAGGGATAGGAAGAGGATGCTGACGCGAACTGCGACCACTAGTGCGAGCAGCACGGAAAGGCGACGCAGGGCGATACGCAGGCTCACGACGCTCAGCAAGACCTCCAGTAGGACCAGTGTAGGGAGACGGAGCAGGCAGTGGGGAGGCCGGCTGTAACTGTAACTGCGACGGGACAGGCTGTGGACACTCTAAGGGAGGAGGAGGACCAGTAGAAGACGGGAGACCAAGAACCTGCTGAAGGAGCGGAACGAAGTACGGCCGAGGCCACGCGGCGACTCCAGCACCCCCAGTGGCAGCACCAGCACCAGGAGCAGCTCCAGCTCCAATACCTCCAGCAGCACCAATAGTACCCCCAGCAGGACCGCCTCTTGGATCGACAGCACTAGCCTCCGCGCCAACACCCGCAGCAGCTCCAGCTCCAGAAGTACCCGCAGGCCCAGCAGCTCCAGTACTCCCAGTACGAGCACCTCCGGGACTCGTGGCACCAGCTCCCTCAGTTGCAACAGAAACTCCAGTACCCGCAGCACCTCCAGCTCCAGCAGCTCGCCTCCAGCGCCGGGCAAACCACTCACGCAGCTCCTGTGGAGAGAGTGGCTCTAGGCACGACGAAGCACCCGGAGAACCGCCAGGCACAGCACCAGCAGGCCCAGCTCCCTCAGGCTCCGCACGCCCAGGCTCAGTACCTCCACGCGTAGCCCCCCCAGGCTCAGCACCCCCAGGCTCAGCACCCCCAGGCGTAGCACCCCCAGGCTCAGCACCCCCAGACTCAACACCCCCAGTAGTAGCACCCTCAGGCTCAGCACCCCCAGGCGTAGCACCCACACGCTCAGCACCCTCAAAGTCAGCACCCCGAGGCTCAGCACCCTCAGCAGCACCAGAGTCACAAGTAACCTCGACAGGCTCGACTGCGTCTACTTGGGACACACCTGAAGGGGCAGGACCCTGAGGGGGGAGGGGGTCTACCGGGGGGGGGACCTGGCACAAGGAAGAGCGGTGGCGGGGGGAGGGATGGAGTGCGGTAGGGGAAGAGGCGGTAGTAGGGGACCGACTCGTCAAACGTGACGTCCTGGGAGGACAGAACACGACGAGAGGTGGGGTGGTAGAACTGCCACCCTGGCGCATCAGGGGGGAAGCTAAGGAAGACGCAAGGAGCAGCACGAGGGGACAGCTTGTCCGCAGACAAGTCGCGGACAAACGCCCGAGATCCCCAGACACGGAACGTAGACGCATTGCCTACCTGTTGATTGTGTAGGTGGTTGTGGTATTTTTGCTCTAGCTGGTTGTGGGCTAAGGGTTTGGGCAAAATGTGGTGGTTAGACTTGTTGCGGGCTGGTATTGATCTCGCACCCAACAAGCGCCAACAAACCTTTTCTATTCACTACAACACCTTTGGTGTTGCTAGTTTAGCACTTTGGGTTGTTGGGGATTGTTGTAGGGCGAGGGTTGGGTTGGTAGGGTTTGAACAACTCGTCACTTTTCAGATCTGAACTCTTGCTAAAGCTACTTTCTTAAACTAATTCATGGCTGCCTAGTAATTCCGCCAGGATACACCGTCGCACTTAGATCGCGATAGCGATCGGCCTAGATCTTTGTTGAAAGCGTGCGTTACCATTCTGGAAAGTAGAGATTGAGACATTTCTAACGCGTACCTGCTCATAGTTTAAGGTTACGTGAGCTGCACGCAATGTTCCGTCGAAGTCGGCGGACTTAATCTCTTGTACGCTCTCCAGATTCGCTCGCTTTCCATCAGTGGTATCAGAGCTGGTTAGGCCTGCGACATTCCCTCTTTTCATCATATTTCGAATTGGTTGAAGGACCTCCAGATCTAGGGTTGGTCATGGCCCAGAAATTAGATGGCCCTCCTAGGTTCACTGGCTCGGATTTTTCGCTATGGCGGTTCCAGTTTACACTTTGGCTAGGTATCAAAGACCTAGAAGGCGTTTTGGAGGGATCGGAGCGAAGACCTGAAGCTGATGAAGGAAAAGCATCTACTGGAGTCTCTAGCCAAGTGGGAGAAAGGGCTGGGGGAGCCTCTAGCTCATCCATAACTGAGGGAAGTGGAGGTGGATCAGCAGCATCGCGAACCGGAAGGCAACGGCTTAGTGCGGAGGAGCTTCTTAAGGCACAGGAAGCATGGGACCGCAAGGACAAGAAAACGTTCCAGTACCTGTGTTGGGCCTTGGAAGGCCAGCTAGAGCTCCTAAAGATGCTGATTGACCTGAAGGGCAAGCAAGGAGCAGCTGCACTAGCATGGAAGAGAATTCAAGATCGACATTTGCAAAAGGGGTTGCTAAGCATACTCACCTGGAGGAAGCGGTTCTACACCATGGAACGCAACTATGGCGATGGGGAGACCATGGTGCAGTATCTCCAGAGGGTGGATGAGTATGTGAGAGCCTTAGAGGAGTTGAACTACACTGTAGATGAGAAGGAGATCATCTACACCGCACTCCAGGGGCTGGACCAAGAGGTGAACGAGGCCCTACTGCAGTACCTTCACCTTGAGCAACAGAAATGGACCAAGGCCTGGATATGGGAGGTGTTGGTCTCTGATGAGGCTCGCAAACGGGATGCTGGTAGAATAGTTGAAGGGGGAATGGGGGCAGGGGATAGGGCTGCCTCCAAGAAATACCAGCAGCGGCAAGGAGGTGGGGGGAAGAAGAAGGAGCTCGACAAGTGCCTCGTCCCTGGATGCAACCGGAAGCATTCTTGGAAGGAGTGTTGGAGCCGTCCTGATGGGTGGAAGCCTCAAGGGTACCCAGGAGAGGCTCCACCTGTCACTAGGCCTGAGTGGGTGGAGAGGAGGATGAAGAATGGAGCATGGAACAAGAAGGGCAGCAAAGAGAAATCGGCAGCAACGGCGGCAAACGAGAATAAGAAGGGAAAAGAGGACTCATCGGATGATGGTTTCTCCTTCTTATCCTTGGAGAAGGAGAAGGCGCTTGCTGATCGTGTGTTGGCTGACCCCAATCAGCTCATTCTAGACTCTGGGGCAACCTGTGGAATGGTACCTCGGCGCGACCTCTTCACCACCTATCACTCCCTCCCACCTAACTCTAGAAATGTGATTGTGGGGAGCGGAGATACGCTGCAAGCAATCGGCATCGGCACCATCACCGTCATGGGGAAGGAGGGGGAGGTGCTGAATGTGAAGGGTGTGCTTCATGTTCCTGATTTGGCAGCCAACCTTCTCTCATGCTCTCAACTTGCGAGGCAAGAATACATATGCACCTTCACCATGGAAGGTGGCACGGTTCGCAAGGGTGGAGCTGTGGTGATGGAGGCCAAATTAGAGAAGGGTCTATACCTTGTTCTAGTTTGTGTGCCTCGGGTGGAGAGGGCACATGGAGTTGAAGCCGAGGAAGCCGCTTGTAGCAGCCGTTGGAGGGACGTGGAGCAGGTGACGGCAGATTTGCTGCACCTACGCATGGGGCATGCAGGAAGGCAGCAACTTGTGGAGTGTGTGAAGAAGGGGGAGCTGAAGGGTGTGGAGATCAAGGAGGGTGGTGGGCAGCCAAGCAAGTGCCCTGATTGCACGACCGGGAAGCTGCCAAGGACCTCTTTCCCTACATCCACCACTCGAGCCTCCGCACCTCTTGAGTTGGTGCACACGGATGTGTGTGGCCCCATGCAAACACCGGATAGGGAGAAGGGCAGCAAATACTTCATCACCTTCTTGGATGACTTCAGCCGCCTAAGTTGGGTTACCTTGGTGAAAACCAAGGATGAGGTGGCCAAGGTCTTCAAACGTTGGATACGCTATGCGGAGAGGGAAGCCGGGGCGAAGGTGAAGATACTAAGGTCTGATCGGGGTGGGGAGTACATGGGGAAGGATCTGGAGTCTTTTCTTGAAGACAAGGGCATCACCCACCAGCTTTCAGTTGCCTACACGCCGCAGCAAAATGGGGCAGCGGAGCGGCTTAACCGGACCCTCATTGACCTTGCCCGAGCCATGCTTGCTCATGCGCAGCTGGACCATACTTGGTGGGGGGCAGCAGTGCAATATGCCAACTGGGTTAAGAATAGAATGGGCAGCAAGGGGCTAGGGGGCAAGAGCCCTTACTTCATGTGGACCAGGAAGGTGCCTAGTGTGTCCATGGCACGAGTGTGGGGGTGCATGGCGCAGTACAAAGTGCCCGACCAGCAACGGAGGAAACTGGATCCTAAGGCACAATGGGGCATTTTTCTTGGGGTGTCGGAGAGAAGCAAAGCTTGGATGTTGTGGAGTGTGGCGGATCAGCGGGTGGTGGAAAGCAGGGATGTGGTTTTCCACGAGGGGCTGAGCTATAAGGGGTGGAAGGAGCATGGTGCTAGTACAGTTGGGAGCTCCCTTCAGGATCCCTACACCTCTTCCATCTTTGAGGGGGCATGGGAGGACCCTGGAGAGGAGGTAGAGGAGCAGCAAGAGGAACAAAAGGCAGCTGCACCTCACCATGAGGAGTCACCAACTGCTGGTTCTACCCCTGACCCTAACGCACCAGCCCATGACCCGGAGCAGCCACAGGAGCAGCAGCAGCAACAAGAGAAGCCGCAGCAGCCACCACAGGAGCATACACCGCCCGTTCATGTGGGTAGGTGGCAGCAACTACTGCAGCAGCAGCTGTCCAAGTCACCACGGTCCCCCATGAAGAGAGTGACTTGGAAAGCGAAGCTGCAAAGTTTGGAGCAGGGGGAGGCTTCACCACTGCGCCGCACCACACGCATCTCCCGGCCACCTGAAAGGTTCACACCAAGTGCACAGTATGCTTGCATGTATGATCATGAGGTGCATGACTTGGAGGAGTGCATGTTTGTGGATGCTGAGGGGGGTGAGCTTGGGCTTGATTTCTGTCTCATGGGTCAGGTGCATAAGCCCAAGTCGGTCAAGGAGGCCTTGTCCCGTCCTGAGTGGGTCGAGTCCATGAGTGCGGAGCTTGAGTCTCATAGGGTGAACGAGTCTTTTGAGCTGGTTGATCCAGCTTGTGTGCCACCTGGAATGAAGGTCTTGAGGTGTCAGTGGGTGTGGAAGTATAAGCACATGGCTGATGGGAGTATTGAGAGTCCTAAGTCCAGGTTGGTGGCCATGGGGAACACTCAAACACGAGGCGTTCACTATGACCAGGTATATACCCCAGTGGGTAAACCTACCACCCTGAGAGGTTCCCTTGGGACGGCAGCATCCTCGGGGTCTCACATCGATCACATGGATGTGACCATTGCCTATCTTCATGGGGTCTTGAAGGAGGAGCTGTACATGAGGCAGCCCCCTGGTTTTGATGATGGGTCCGGCAGAGTTTGCCGACTCAGGAAATCAATCTATGGGCTAAAGCAAGCTCCAAGGCAGTGGTACCTCAAGTTTGACGAGGCGCTGATGGATTTTGGGTTTGAGAGGTCGGAGTGTGACCCCGCCTTGTACCACTTGGTGAGGCATGAGGGCCGGCTGTCCCTCTACCTCTATGTGGATGACATTCTGCTCATGTCTTCGAGCATGGTCTTGCTGGACGATGTGAAGGGTCTCTTGTCCTCTCGTTTCCGCATGAAGGACTTGGGGGAGGCTAAGTACTATTTGGGGGTGCAGATTGAGCATGATGAGAGTGGCATCTTGATTCATCAGGAGAGGTACATTCTCAACATGCTTGAGTCCTTTGGCCTTTCTGAGGCTAACCCCGTGCGTACCCCTCTCCCTACAGGGTTCGACGTGCATGCACATGCTGAGGAGCCCTTGCTGCGAGATGAGCTGGTCCAGCTCTATCAAAGTATTGTGGGGTCTCTCATGTATGCAAGCACGACCACACAGCCCCAGATTGCTTATGCAGTGTCACAGCTGTCCAAGGTGGTGTCTTGTCCCAAGGCATTTCACCTGCAGGCTGCCAAGAGAGTGCTAAGGTACCTGAAAGGTTGTGTCAAGTCAGGTATATTCTACCCCGCACACAGCAAGCCTCAGGTTGAGTTGGTGGGCTTTAGTGATGCTGATTATGCTGGAGATTCAGCTGATCGCAAGAGTCACACCGGCTATGTCTATTGCCTTAATGGTGCAGCCATCTCTTGGCAGAGCAAGAGGCAGCCGGTGGTTGCATTGTCTACCACTGAGAGTGAGTACATCAGTCTGTGTCAGTGCATTCAGGAGGGTGTGTGGCTGAAGCGTTTGTTTGGGGAGTTTGGGCATGAGTTTGCTGGTGGTGTGCCTGTGTTTGTGGACAACCAGTCTGCCATTGCCCTTGCACAGAATGCATGCTTGCATGGCCGCACCAAGCACATGCAGGTTCGGTGGCATTTCATCAGGGAGATGGTGGCAAGCGGCGAGGTGATCCTCCGGTGGTGCCCAACCAACCGTCAAGCAGCAGACATACTCACCAAACCCCTTCCTTTTGAGCGGCATGGTGTGTGCATGTCCTTGATGGGGATGCAGCCCCATGTCAGCATGGTGCCTGAGCAGGATGTGGGAGGACTGGTGCTTCTCTGCATTGACGACCTCATGCTATGGATGGCGCCCTTCCCTGGGCAAGGGGGAGTGAAGTGAAGGATTTTGCCCAGTGGTGTTCAGCCACCTCCAGCACGAGCAAGGGGGAGTGTTGATTGTGTAGGTGGTTGTGGTATTTTTGCTCTAGCTGGTTGTGGGCTAAGGGTTTGGGCAAAATGTGGTGGTTAGACTTGTTGCGGGCTGGTATTGATCTCGCAACCAACAAGCACCAACAAACCTTTGCTATTCACTACAACACCTTTGGTGTTGCTAGTTTAGCACTTTGGGTTGTTGGGGACTGTTGTAGGGCGAGGGTTGGGTTGGTAGGGTTTGAACAACTCGTCACTTTTCAGATCTGAACTCTTGCTAAAGCTACTTTCTTGAACTAATTCATGGCTGCCTAGTAATTCCGCCAGGATACACCGTCACACTTAGATCGCGATAGCTATCGGCCTAGATCTTTGTTGAAAGCGTGCGTTACCATTCTGGAAAGTAGAGCTAAAGACCTTTCTAACGCGTACCTCCTCATAGTTTAAGATTACGTGAGCTGCACGCAATGTTCCGTCGAAGTCGGCGGACTTAATCTCTTGTCCGCTCTCCAGATTCGCTCGCTTTCCATCACTACCTTCCCCGTCCACAGCAAAGCTGGGGAGGTCTCCGGCATGGAGACCCTGGGGTGAAGGTTGATCTGATGCGCCGCGTACCGAACCGCAAACGGCCACAGAAAATGGGGGGCAGCCGCATGCATCATGGATGTACGGGCGACGTCCATGACCATGCCAATGCGGCGCTCAGCAATCCCATTTTGCTGTGGAGAGTCCGGAAGCGTGAAGGTCTGGCGGATGCCTCGCGCACGACAGTAGGCTCGCAGAAGGCCAGAGGAGAACTCTGCGCCTTGTGAAAATAAATGACCAGGAATGAAATGACTAAGTCAGGGTTGGGTACAAATACAACCCTAGAAAGCTGTACCCCATATGTGCTACCCCACTATAGCCTACAAACATGCATCAACTATAATAATCTGACACACCCCCATAGGCAAAGTGGGGGAGAACAAGGGGTCACAAGACCAGTCAAGCAAAGCAAAGCAAAGCAAGCTCAGGGTGGATCACAAAGTCACCACACAGTCCGAGCACAAGAGCAGGGCCAGAGGCCAGTTCACATGCAGGAGTACAGACATATATATAAAACTAGACAAGCAAGAGCAGGTATATATATGTCACAGAACAAGTAAAGTCAAGAAGAGAGCAAGTGAGGCAAGATAGACACAAGACCCAGCTGGGTGCAGAAGCGCTGATGGTCACAAGGCGCGAGTGCCTTGGTGAACACATCAGCAGTGTTGGCCTCAGAGGCCACGTACGCAAGTCGCAACTGACCACGCTGCTGCAGCTCACGAGCAAGGAAGTAGCGGAGAGCAATGTGCTTCGTTCTGTGCTCCAAGCGCTGCTCTCGACACAAGGCCAGCATGGCCTTGTTGTCTACGTACAGCACTGGAGGAGAACGAGGCGGCTCTCCAAGGTCAGTCAGCAGGTAGGTGAGCCAGCGAAGCTCCTGTGCAGCCATGGCCCCGGCGTAGATCTCAGCCTCACAACTGGAGCTGAGAACCGAAGACGAACGAGTAGACCGCCACGAGACAGAGCCGGAACCAAGACTGAAGGTGTAACCCTGTGACGACCGCTGCGTAGCCTGGTCGTCAGCCCAAGAAGCGTCCGCGTGGCCTGTAAGGACCACTGGACTCCGCCCTCCAAGCACTAGCCCCATGCCCGACGTACTGCACAGGTAGCGCAATACCCTCTTCGCTGCAGCCATGTGCTCTGGTCGGTGTCTCCCAGGAGCAACATAGCGTGCAAGAATGCTCAGAGGGTATGCAAGGTCAGGTCGTGTGCAGGTCATCAGGTACATGAGGCAGCCAACAAGCTCTGGGTACGGGCCACTCGACTCTACGGACTCATCCGAAGGCAGAGCTGAGAGTGAGTGGCGAGTAGACAGAGGAGTGGCCTGAGGCGAGGAGTACGTGAAGCCGAAGCGCTGAAGGACCTGCTGCACCATGTGTGACTGAGTCAAGGCGATGGTGCGGCGTGCTCTGTCCCGAGTGATCTGCAAGCCAAGGTAGCTGCGCAGTTCACCCAGGTCTGTGCACGTGTGTCTCTTCAGTAGCTCGGACTTCACGTAGGCGAGTCCAGCAGTGTCCGCTGTGGCAAAGACCAAGTCGTCGACGTACACGAGGATGTAGAACGGCGGCAGTGAAGTGTCGGTGCGCAGAAACAGCGATGGGTCAGCAGTAGAGGGAGCAAACCCAAGAGCCGCAAGCGTAGTCCTCAGTGTGTCGTGCCACTCACGCGGTGCCTGGCGGAGACCGTAGACTGGCCGTCGGAGGCTCCACTGGGTACCAGAAGGGAAAGTCCCAGTGAAGCCAGGTGGACGGCGCAGCCAGATCTCCTCGTGCAGGCTACCCTGCAGGAACGCAGTGCTGAAGTCGAGAGAGTGAAGCTCGTAGTCGCGCTGAGCGGCTATGTGCAGCAGCACCCGAAGAGTGGTCATCTTCGGGGTGGGAGAGAAGGTCTGAAAGTAGTCAACTCCCTGCCGCTGGCTGAAGCCACGAGCAACGTTCAGCGCCTTGAAGACAGGTGGAGAGCCCGGCGGCCGCTTCACCCGGAAGATCCACATGCCACTGACGATGTTCGCCCCAGGAGGGGGAACTGCGTCAACGTAGGTGCCTGTGGACTTCCAGGAAGCCATCTCTGCATCCATAGCTGCCTGCCACTGAGAGGAGTAGGGACCCTCTACGGCCTCCGCGTAAGAGCGCGGAGTCGGGATGTCTAGTGCATCCGGGTCTCCCTCAGGAGCAAGCAGTACAGACGCGAGATGAGGTGAAGCAGCAGCCAAACACTGTAACTCCTCCTGCCTGTCCTCTAGGACGTCCGTGCCAAGAGCAC
Source organism: Closterium sp. NIES-65 (assembly GCA_948144175.1). NCBI lineage: Eukaryota > Viridiplantae > Streptophyta > Zygnematophyceae > Desmidiales > Closteriaceae > Closterium > Closterium sp. NIES-65. The sequence goes on from CANXME010002046.1 coordinate 29,417, forward strand.
ACTCACCCCCGACGGACGGAGGACAGACAGACGCAGACTCAGCAACAAGACTAGCAGCGTAGTCTAGACGACAGCGAGCAGCAAAGTCGACGAGCTCAGTGACAAGAGCAGACGCAGCAGTGGACTCAAACGAGGGGTCAGTGACGACAGTAGCAAGCAGACGCGTGACAGTAGGAGTGGCAGCACGAAGAGAGTCCGACTCAGGGTCGGCAAGCGCAGGAAGAGAGGACTCAGGAGGAGAAGGCAAAGGGGCACGCAGAGGAGCAGTGGACTGACGCAGAGACATCCGGTGCGTGCCAGGGACAGGAGGAGGACGCTGACGCGAACCGCGACCACTAGCGCGAGCAGCACGAACATGCGACGCAGGACGAGACGCAGGCTCACGACGCTCAGTAAGACCTCCAGTAGGACCAGTGTAAGGAGAGGGAGCAGGCAGAGGAGAGGAAGGCTCCAACAGTGACTGCGACTGGACAGGCTGTGGACACTCGACCGGAGGAGAAAGACCAAGAACCTGCTGCAGGAGCGGAACGAAGTACGGCCGAGGCCGCGCGGCAGCTCCAGACTCAGCAGGGACAGCACCAGCACCCTCAGCGACAGCACCAGCGCCACCAACACCTCCAGCGGCAGGACCTCCAGCAGTACCAGCAGCAGAACCACCGCGAGGACAGACAGCAGTGGTCTCAGCACCAACACCCTCAGCAGCTCCAGCTCCAGGAGGACCCGCAGGCCCAGCAGCTCCGGGACCGGCAGCACCAGCACCCTCGACGGTCGAAGAAGCTCCAGCTCCAGCAGCACGCCTCCAGCGGCGAGCAAACCACTCGCGCAGCTCCTGTGGAGAGAGGGGCTCCCGTCGAGACGCAGCAGCAGGAGAAACCCCAGGCTCAGCACCCCCAGGCTCAGCAGCTCCCAACTCAGCACCCCCAGGCTCAGCAGCACCTCCAGGCCCGGCACCCCTGCGCACAGCACCCCCAGAGTCAGCACCCCCAGGCTCAGCACCCGCAGCAGCTCCAGAGTCACCAGTAACCTCGACCGGGTCAACTGCGTCTACCTGGGACACACCTGAGGGGGCAGGAACCTGAGGGGGGAGGGGGTCTACCGGGGGGGGAACCGGCACAAGGAAGTCCGGCGAAGGGGGGAGGGAAGGAGTGCGGTAGGGGAAGAGGCGGTAGAAGGGGACTGACTCGTCGAACGTGACGTCCTGGGAGGACAGAGCACGACGAGAGGAGGGGTGGTAAAACTGCCACCCTGGAGCGTCAGTGGGGAAGCCAAGGAAGACACAGGGAGCAGCACGAGGGGACAGCTTGTCCGCAGACAAGTCGCGGACAAACGCCCGAGATCCCCAGACACGGAACGCCGACGCATCGCCAACCTTCCCCGTCCAGAGCAAGACTGGGGACATCGCGGGCCGAGAGACCCTGGGGTGAAGGTTGAGCTGATGCGCCGCGTACCTCACCGCAAACGGCCACAGAAAATGGGGGGCAGCCGCATGCATCATGGACGTACGAGCGACATCCATGACCATGCCAATGCGGCGCTCAGCAATCCCATTTTGCTGTGGAGAGTCCGGAAGCGTGAAGGTCTGGCGGATCCCCCGTGCACGACAGTAGTCTCGCAGAAGGCGCGAGGAGAACTCTCCGCCTCTGTCCGAGTGCAGACGCAGAACAGGAAAGTCCGAGCCGAAGCTCTTCCTGAGCTGGAGACGAGCCTCGCGGATCCAGTCGATCAGCACCTCAGTGACAGCACCCTTGCTGCGCAAGGGGAGGACTGTGGTGTAACGCGAGTAGTCGTCAACCACCAACAGAAAGTAGCGCACGTGACCCTGCCCACGGACGGGGGCTGGGCCCCACACGTCCATGTGAAGCGTCTGCAGAGGAGCCTCTGTCGGGGGGAACTGGGAGGAGTGAGGAGCAGCCCGGAGGCGACCCTCGACACAGGGGACACAGGAAGGTCCTGGCCCGGAGGGAAGGGGAGGGAGAGACTGGGGAAGACCAGAGACAAGGACACGGGAAGCCATGCTCCGAAGACGGGGCAAGGAGGGGTGGCCAAGACGGTGGTGCCAAAGGAGAGTCTCGTGAGACAGGAGGCGACAAGAACAGGGGGCAGACTCAGGACCTGACCGGGACGCAGCAGCAAGCACCTGACCTGACGCAGCCACCTGACCAGACGCAGGGACAGGAGGAGACTCAACGGTCAGGGTGTAGAGACTCGACCCCGGCCGACGCGAGAACGTGGCTAGGTGTCGGCCTGTGCGTGCCTCCGTGCAGTGGGTCACCCGCTGACTCGCAGGAGTGAACTGGTGAACCCCCACATCCTGCAGGTCCGCGCCACTCACCAAGTTCGTAGAGAACGAGGGAAGGTACAGACCAGACAGGGTGCCCGAAGGGGCAGCCGGACACGGGAGGACAGTGGAGAAGTGAGAGAGGACAGGACCCCCAGAGGGGTCAGCCAGGGAGACGGCAACCGGCCGGCCAAGCGGCGTAAGGGTGGTGCGGTCTCGAAAGAAGGAGCGAGAAGCCCCAGAGTCAAGTGTGAAAGTAAGGGAGGACGAGGGCGACGCAGTACCTGAGAGCGCAGTCTCACGAGTACCTGAGAGCGCAGACGCACTGGCACCTAGAGCAGCAGCCTCACAAGCACCTAGCGTAGCAGTACCAATGCCCGGGTCGGGCTGGAAACACCGGTAACCCTCAGTCTCCTCACTAATAGTCACAGCATACATAGCAGCAAGGATAGCATCAAAATCAAGATCAAAGATCGCTACACCAGCCCTAAGAAGCTCATCCCAGCGAGGGATCTCACTAGCCCCGGGGAACTGCTGACGCCAAGCGTCCGTCAGGCGGCCAAAACAGCGCTGAGTGGGGTGGGCACCCCCACTTTGCTCACCCGCGCGGTCGCCGGAACGAAGGACGTAGGTGCAAGGACCAGTACCCCCACCCCTCTGACGCTGAGTGTACCACTCACGAAGCTGCTGAGGCGGAGGGATGTCCCGCGAACGCTGCTGCTGCTGCTGCTGCGAGCGCTGGCCACCACCACCGCCGCTCCGCTGCTGGGTACCACCCCGACCAGCTCCACCCCTTCCACCACCACCGCCTCCTCCGCTGCCTCCTCCGCCGCCTCCACCTCCGCCGCTGCCACCACCACCACCGCTGCCACCACCACCGCCGCCTCCGCCGCTGCTGCCACCACCACCACCACCTCCGCCACCACTCCCGCCGCCACCCCCACTCCCTCCGCCGCCTCCGCCGCCACCGCCACCGCCCCCCCCCAGCTCCACCCGCACCCTTGCCCCCCTTGCCCTTGCCAGAGCGACGTCTCCCACTAGGGGCAGACGCCGCGCCGACTGACTCAAGACCAAGCAGGTCGGCAGCAGCAGCAGAGGCAACAGAGGGCAGCAAGGGGGAAGGAGAGCACCCCTCAAAGATGGGGGTGCGAGGGTCTCCACGAGAAGCTCCTACAGCGACTATGCTCTTCTCCGCTGCTAGGAGGGCCTTCTTGAGGACGTCGACGGTGAGGGTGGTGGGACAGACTGCGAGAAAGTGGTCCCTGACTACGCGAAGAGAGTCAGGGAGGCGTGCGACTACGTAGTAGAGAGTGATGTACATGGGGGGGGGGCTCTTAGCGCAGAACTCAGCAGGAAGGGCGGCGCGGTAGCGAGTGTCACTAGTGCGGAGGTGCGTAATGAGGTCAGCGACAGTGGGAAAGGCAGAGAGGTCAGGAAAGAGGTAGGGAAGCATGAGACGGCTCAGTGCAGCAGTGGCAGGGGAGGAGTAGCGCGCAACTACAGCGTCGTACAAGGTCTGAGCACTCTTGTACTGACTAAAGTGCGCGCGCTTAGAGGTAGGGAGGTGGCGACGCACAGCAAGACGTGCAGCAGCATCGCGGGTGGCCCACTGAGAGCGCACAGTGGGATCAGCATCAGCAGCAGGAGCAGGAGAGGCGCCAGAGGTAAGGTCAAAGAGAGAGAGGCCGTCTGCCCTATCACACTGTAAAAACAACTGCAGGTCGTCTACCCAGACCTCAAAGTCAATGGCGCGACCCTCAGCGTCAAAAGCTAGGACACTAGGGGTAGCCATAACGACGACAGCGACGCAGTGCAAGCAGTAGGGGAAGAGCACGAAGTGACAGTGGGACTGTGCTCACCAGGTAGGGCAGGCCGGACAACTCTGCAGAAGGGCGGCTCGGCGACTCAGCGACTCGGCTGCAAGGCGGCTCGGCTCCCGGGCGGCTCGGCGGCAGGGCGGCTCTGGTTCAGGGCGGCTCGGCTCCCGGGCGGCTCGGTGGCAGGGCGGCTCGGGTGTAGGGCGGCTCGGCTCCCGGGCGGCTCGGCGGCAGGGCGGCTCGGGTGCGGGGCGGCTCGGCTGCACTGCTGCTCGGCTTCTGCAGGTGGGCGGCTCGGGTGGCGGGGCCGCGAGATCAGGGGCAGCGGGGCCGAAGGAGCAGGGCCGGCAGGTGCAGCGGCGGGGACGGCGGGGCCGCGGCTGGTGGAGCGGCGGAGCCGGCAGAGAGGGCGGCGGAGCCGCGGCTGAGCAGGCGGCGGGGCCGGCGGCGTAGCGGGCGGCGGGGCCGCGGCGTAGTCGGCGGCTGGGCCGCGTCGTAGTGGGCGGCGGGGCCGCGTCAGAGTTGGCGGCGGGGCCGCGTAAGAGGTGGCGGCGGGGCCGCGTCAGAGCAGGCGGCGGGGCCGCGTCGTAGCGGGCGGCGGGGCCGCGATCAGGAGGCGGGGCCGCGATTAGGAGGCGGGGCCGCGACGTGGCGGCGGGGCCGGGATCGGGTGGCGAGGCCGCGATCAGAAGGGGTGGCGGGGCCGCGTCTGAGGGACGGCGGGGCCACGAGGGAAAGGGCGACTCGAGGGGTCGCGAAAAAAAATGCGCGCCTCGGGGCGCGCTTCGGTGGGCCCTAGGCAACGTTCCCACAGGGAACTCGCTCTATACCATGTGAAAATAAATGACCAGGAATGAAATGACTAAGTCAGGGTTGGGTACAAATACAACCCTAGAAAGCTGTACCCCATATGTGCTACCCCACTATAGCCTACAAACATGCATCAACTATAATAATCTGACACGCCTCGGTCAGAGTGCAGACGCAGAACAGAAAAGTCCGAGCCGAAGCTCCTCCTGCGCTGGAGACGAGCTGTGCGGATCCAGTCGATCAACACCTCAGTGAAATCACCCTTGCTGCGCAAGGGGAAGACTGTGGTGTAACGCGAGTAGTCGTCAACCACCAGCAGGAAGTAGCGCTCGTGACCCTGTCCACGGACGCGGGCCGGGCCCCACACGTCCATGTGAAGCGTCTGCAGCGGGGCCTCTGTCGGGGGAAACGGAGAGGAGTGAGGGGCAGCCCGCAGCCGCCCCTCGACACAGGAGACGCAGATGGGGCCAGGCCTCGGAGGAAGGGGAGGGAGGGACCGGGGAAGACCAGAGACAAGGACACGGGAGGCCATGCCTCGGAGACGAGGCAGGGAGGGGTGACCAAGGCGGTGGTGCCAGAGGAGAGTCTCGTGAGACAGGAGGCGACACGAGCAGGGGGCAGACTCAGGACCAGACCTGGACGCTGCAGCAAACACCTGACCCGACGCAGCGACCAGGCCAGACGCAGTGACGGGAGGAGACTCAGTGGTCAGGGTGTATAGGCTCGACCCCGGCCGACGCGTAAACGTGGCCAAGTGCCGGCCTGTGCGAGCGTCCGAGAAGTGGGTCACCCGCTGACTCGCACGAGTAAACTGGTGAACCCTCGCATCCTGTAGGTCAGCACCACTCACCAGGTTCGTAGAGAATGAGGGGAGGTAAAGACCAGACAAGGTGCCAGAGGGGGCCGCCGATCACGGGAGGTCAGTGGAGAAGTGAGAAAGGACAGGACCCCCAGAGGGGTCCGCCAGGGAGACTGCAACCGGCCGACCAAGCGGCGTGAGTGTGGTGCGGTCTCGAAAGAAGGAGCGAGAAGCCCCTGAGTCAAGTGTAAAGGTGAGGGAGGCCAAAGCCGACGCGGTACCTGCGAGCGCAGACTCACTGGCACCTAGAGCAGCAGCCTCACTGGCACCTAGAGCAGCAGCCTCACTAGTACTTAGAGCAGCAGTCTCAATGCCCGGGTCGGGCGGGAAACACCGGTAACAGTCACCCTCATCACTAATAGACACAGCATACATGGCAGAAAGGATAGCATCAAAATCAAGATCATAGACGGCAACTCCCGCCCTAGACAGCTCGCCCCAGGGAGGGATCTCTGTGGCCTCCGGGAACTGGTGACGCCACGCGTCAGTCAGGCGGCCAAAGCAGCGCTGGGTGGGGTGCGCACCCCCACATTGCTCACCCGCACGGTCGCCGGTGCGCAGGACGTAGGTGCACGGACCAAAGCCCCCACCCCGCTGGCGTGCAGTGTACCACTCACGGAGCTGCTGAGGGGACAAGGTCTCACGACCGCGTTGCTGCTGCTGGCGCGGACCACCACCGGAGCCACTCCTCTGCGTAGATTCGCGACCAGCTCCACCGCCACCCCCGCCGCCTCCGCCGCCTCCGCCGCCTCCGCCGCCTCCGCTACTACCGCTGCCTCCGCCGCCTCCTCCACCGCCACCACCTCCGCCACCTCCGCTCCCACCGCCACCGCCGCCGCCGCCTCCGCCTCCACTGCTGCCACCGACACCTCAACCCTCACCTCCACTCCCACCGCCACCCCCACTCCCCCCGCCGCCTCCACCTCCACCTCCACCGCCCCCGCTCGCTCCTCCAGTGCCCCTGCCCTTCTTGCCCCTGCCAGAGCAGCGTCTCCCGCTAGGGGCAGACGCCGCACCGACCGACTCAAAACCAAGGAGGTCGGCCGCAGCGGCAGAGGCAACAGAGGGCAGAAGGGGGGAGGGGGAACACCCCTCAAAGATGGGGGTGCGCGGGTCACCACGAGAGGCCCCTACAGCGACTATGCTCTTTTCGGCCGCTAGGAGGGACTTCTCGAGGAGGTCAACAGTGAGAGTGGTGGGACAAACTGAGAGGAAGTGGTCCCTGACTACGCGAAGGGAGTCAGGGAGGCGAGTGACTTTGTAGTAGAGAGTGATGTACATGGGGGGGGGGGTTCTTGGCGCAGAAGTCAGCAGGAAGCGCAGCGCGGTAGCGAGTGTCACTAGTGCGGAGGTGCGTAATGAGGTCAGCGACTGTGGGAAAGGCAGCAAGGTCAGGGAAGAGGTACGGTAGCATGAGACGGCTGAGTGCAGCAATGGCAGGGGAGGAGTAGCGTGCAACTACAGCGTCGTATAAGGTCTGAGCACTCTTGTACTGACTAAAGTGCGCACGCTAAGAGGTAGGGAGGTGGCTACGCACAGCAAGACGTGCAGCAGCATCGCGCGTGGCCCACTGTGAGCGAAAAGTGGCGTCAGCATCAGCAGCAGGAACAGGAGAGGCACCAGAGGTGAGGTCAAAGAGGGAGAGACCGTCTGCCCTATCGCACTGTAAGAATAGCTGCAGGTCATCTACCCAGACGTCAAAGTCAATGGCTCGACCCTCGGCGTCAAAAGCGAGGACACTAGGGGTAGCCATGACAATAGTAGACTAGCAGCGCTGACTGTAGAGCAGGGGTAGTGCAGTGACAGAGGCGCTGCGCTCACCAGACAGGGCGGTTCGGGCAGCTCGGGCGGCTCGGCAGCAACTGCGGCTCGGCGGCACCCGCGGCTCGGCTCCTCAGCTGCTCAGGCGACTCGGGTGGCTCGGGCGGCTCGGGCGGCTCGGGCGGCTCGGGCGGCTCGGGCGGCTTGGGCGGAACGGGCGGCTCGGGCTGCTGAGCGGCGCGGGCGGCTCGGCTGCGTAGGCGGTTCGGGCGGGGCCATAGGTAGGGCGACGGGGCCGGGTCGAAGGTAGGGCGACGGGGCCGGGGCGCAGGTAGGGCGACGTGGCCAGGTCGAAGGTAGGGCGACGGGGCCGGGGCCGGGCCGTAGGTAGGGTGACGGGGCCGGGGCCGGGCCGTAGGTAGGGTGACGGGGCCGGGCCGTAGGTAGGGCGACGGGGCCGGGCCGTAGGCAGGGCGACGGGGCCGGGGCCGGGCCGTAGGTAGGGCGACGGGGCCGGGTCGACGGTAGGGCGACGGGGCCGGGTCGACGGTAGGGCGACGGGGCCGGGGCCGGGGCACAGGTAGGGCGACGGGGCTAGGGCCGGGGCCGCAGATATGGCGACGGGGCCAGGGTCGCAAGGGGGGGGGGGGGGGGGGGGGGCGACGGGGCCGGGGTCGCAGGTAGGGCGACGGGGCCGGGGCGCAGGTAGGGCGACGGGGCCGGGGCGCAGGTAGGGCGACGGGGCCGAGGCGCAGGTAGGGCGACGGGGCCGGGGCGCAGGTAGGGCGACGGGGCCGGGGTCGTAGGTAGGGCAACGGGGTCGCTAGGGCGACGAATCAGGGGCCGCTAAGGCGGCGCGACTTGGCCGCTAGGGCGGCTCGACGAAGTCAGAGAAGGGAGCGCGACTTGGGCAGAGCGCGCTCCGGGCAGGAAAAAAAACTTTCGACTTGGTGGGCCCTACGCACAGTTCCCACGAGGGAACCTGCTCGATACCATGTGAAGATTGAAACGAGAATGAGTGCACTAAGGAATGGAATGTGGTACAAATATGCAACCCTAGAAATATGCAACCACTACAGCCTACAGAACATTATGATTTGACACAGCCTACAGACTAAAGCATATAAGTTTGACAAAAAATACAAACATGACACTAAACCACTTAGTGTGACATGACTGCCCAACCTATGCATAGATGTGCTGATTTGAACAAATAGTGAATAGGGAAAAGCATGCAAGGATAGATACTGAGCACAAGTGGTGCCGTTTCAATGTCTTGTTGTTGTTTTTTTTTTTTTTTTTTTTTACATTGTTTCTTTTGATGATTAGGCGAGTCACTATGTTACTAGCATACAATCCAATCCAACTATGGTGCCATTCGCTATACAACGTAGTTTGATATGCTGATTCAAACAAGCGACAAGGGAAAGGCATGCAGGGATAGGCACAATGTCTAACATAACCCTAAGCAGGTACCGTAACATTCACAAGGCATCATACCGTAGCAACATTAGAGCACTGTTATAGAATATAATAGATGTTTTGTTTACAGTGAATAAATTCAAAGTGTATCTATATTATCCAAAGCAAACACCCCAATTTCAAGCAGTTTTGGCAATTGCTGTGAATAGGTATACATTATCCACTCTTAATGAAAACTTCAGAGCACAACAATTGCTATGAACGTATATGTTTCCCATTCAATGTTTTTACAACAAATGTACAGATATTAGATTTATCGCACTCAATGTTCGAGGCCCAAAGCCAATAGGACACGAGCTGCTCTGTTACAGGCCTCCATCGTGTGTGTCGAGGCTGAGATGCGATTTCGAAGCTGCCACCTGGCGCGTCAACGGTCGGGAGTTACCTGAAGCTGCTAACCTAGCAGTTCCGAGAGTTCCGAAGCTGCTTGGGCGAGGAAATGACGGACCGCCGTGTTTGCGCGTTTTCGATTCCTTTCGGTAGTGGCTTTGATAGCGACTATCTTCGCGCTTGCGCCCGATTCTTGCGGGCAGTTTGAATTGCTATTTCCCATTTTTCGTGACCAGATGTATAGAAAGGAAAATATCAAGTTTACCTGGTTTCAGTATAGGCCAGAGGAAAAACTAAAACCCACTCGGATGACAAGCCATTTGGGAGGCATCAACCCTAAACACCTGTCTCATGGTGTTAGGGTTGATGCCCTTTACGTGGCATGCCATCCATGAGGGTTTATTTTTCTGTCCCAAGTTGCGCGTTTGCTATGGACTCGACGAATAAATTTGTAATATCCCGTAACATGAAAACAATCTGTAATTGTAGCCTCAAAAGGGGAAACGGAGAATGCCCCAAAATATTGGACGCGAGCGCGGAGCGATGCGCTGTCAAAACCACTGCCCATTGGAATTGGAAACTAGAAAACACGCCGCTCCGTCATTTCCTCTACTTGGGCTCTTGTCGTTCCGATGCGACCCGTCGAAGGTACCTTTGCCCGCTCAGACTGTAACTTCGAACACACCCCCCGAAAGCTTACCTCCCCCCCCCCCCCCCCCCCGATTTTTGGGATGGGTCTTGGATTCAGCATAGTAGCTGCTTGTAGAGAATAGGATCCTGTCCCCCCTCTGTCGCCGCCCCCTAAGCTCGTCGTCCACTCCACCCATCACCGCTCCATGTCGTCTCTTTAGGGGCAAAAATCTTGCGACTGTCGCGTTTCGCGCGCGGCTTGTCACGAACGCGCGCCGTGCGATGAACGATGAGTTCGGAGACCACCGCCGGCTCAATGACCAGCACCGCGATTGTGTGCTTGTTCGACGCGCACACGCTTCGATGACGGCTCGAGAAACTCGGGCACGGAGAGTCAGCCAGCAGCACTGTCAGCCGGCCAACCTGCACCCCGCGCATCGCGTGTCGTGATGACCTCTTGGATGAGCCGTGCTGCCCGTCGCGACCGAAACTATGGACCACGAACGACCCGCCACGCCTTGACATGGATGAATCAGCGTGCCTTGACACGGGCAAATCGCCGCGCTTTGCGACGGAAGATCCGCCGCGCGTGGGGACCCAGGCGAGAGGTCCTGACTCTCACCCCCCCTCCGACTTGTCACCTATAACAAGTGAAGCTGGCTACACTGGAGCCCGCGTGAACTGCACGAGAGGCAAGGTCATGCAGCAGCACCGTGCAGTTGCGAACGGGGGCAGCACAAGGGCGGAAGTGAGCAGGGCGTGGGGGACCCACGCAAAGAGGACGAAACAGAGGTTTCGTGCTTTGACTGGCTTGGGGGGACTTCCGCGTGGGACAGGTGGCGAAAGTCCAAATCTGGAGGAATAGAAATGTAACACGTGTGTGTGTGTGTGCTGTGAGGTGTACAATTGTGAAAAGGGAGATGGAATGCGGCTCGATGTCAGGGCTGGCCACCCGAATCGGCATTCCGAGTCGCATGTCTGAATTGTAAATACTGTACATATAAAAATACATTCGTAGGATTAGAGTAGTTGTTCCTTGTTTCCCTTTCTGTTTATTCTCTCTTTACTTCTAAGGAAATTCCCTTGGCAAGAATTCTGAGCCAGAAACACTAGAACAAGCCCAAGAGCCGTTGGGCTTGTTCCATCACCTCCGTCCTCGCCACCACCTCCTGCACTCGCTGCCGCAGCCGACGCATGTGGCAGCAGAGGCAGATGTGGGAGAAGTGGCAGATGTAGGAGCAGCGGCAGATGTGGGAGCAGCGGCAGATGTGGGAGCAGCGGCAGATGTGGGAGCAGCGGCAGATGTAAGAGCAGCGGCAGATTTGGGAGCAGCGGCAGATGTGGGAGCAGCGGCAGATGTGGGAGCAGTGGCAGATGTGGGAGCAGTGGCAGCAGCAGAGAGGCGGCATGTAGCGGTGCCGTTCCTAGTGGACGATCTGATGGGCAGCTGGGGCGCAGCTGGGGCGTGTGACTCGCGGCGCCTACTACCTCTGCAGCTTTGGCTGCTCCCGCAACGATTCGGAATCGTCGCTCTCCTCGGACCAGCGCCTGGAGATCCGGTCCCTTCCGCTCTCCGATGCCTTGCGTACGCGTCTCCAGCAGCAGCTGTCGCGACAGCCGCAGCACGTGAGCGCAATGCACATGCCCATGAGTCTCAACCACACCCCACATCAGGCGTGGTAGCTATCGGAAATGATGGGCTTGGCGCGCTCATGCGTGAACCTGCGGTCGCTGCACCTTGTGTCTGAGCCGCCTAGAGACGCCTCGTGCCCGATCCACGAGGAAATGACAAAGCCCAGGGATTGGGGATGGAAGGCGCGCGCTCAGGCGGAGCAGATGAGGCAGCTCATATCGAGTTGTCCACATCTACGCTCACTGCACTTCAGCCTCTGTATCAACAACTACCTCACAATGAGTGAAGAAGTAGCTGTCTTGCTCTCCCGTCCCGCCCACCTCTCCCTGCCTCTCTCCGACCTCCCGCCTTACCTCCTGCCCCACCTCTCCTCCCTCCACTCCCTCCACCTCTCCCTGTCTGCTCCCCACCATCCACTCCTCTCCGATGCCCCTTCCACTCACTCTCCCGCCTCTCCCTCCTCCACCTCTCCCTTGGCTCTCCCACCACCGGCCTTTCCGAGCCTCTTCCGCCGGACCTGTTTGATGGGATCGGACCGAGCCTGTCGTCCTTGACATTTGTAGTGTGTGCGAAGCCGAAAGCAACGGAGGGGGAGAGGAGGAAAAGGCATGGTGGGAGGGCGGAGGGAGGAGGCGGGGAGGAGGAGGGTGGTGGGGGATGGGTGGGGTGGGGAGGACAAGGTGGTGGGGTGGCTGCCTCCCTCGCTATGGTCGCTCACGCGCCTGCAGCAGCTGGCCACCAACGTGGCAGGCGAGTGCCACTGCATGGGCCTCAACATCCTCTTCCGCCCCCCACGATTCTACACAACACACCCGCACCAGTGCCACTGTCAGTGCCTAGCCGCCCTTCCTAACCTAACCTCTCTCTCCCTCCTCGCTCACCGCTCCTTCCCTCCCTGCCTCTCCTTCCTCTCCTCCCTCACTCTCCTCTCCATCCCCCTCGCCTCCCCCCTCCACCGCCCCGCTTCTCTCGCTCTCTTCTCACCTGTGCTTGTACTTCCATAACACTACATGTGAACTGCATTTGTGGCCACTTGCTTATGCTCGGACCACGTGGTAACTTTGTGATGCACCCTGAGCTTTGCATTGTTGCAATTCTTCACTGTTCTTGTGACCATTGCTTAGGTCTGGGTATCCCCCACTATGCCTTAGGCGAGTCAAAACCTATCTCTTCATGCGTACTTAAGCTATGTTTGGGTTAGCTGATTTGAATAAACTTGCAGAGTGCGCTGAATAACGAATACTGAGAATACTGAATTACAGAATGCAGATACTGAGAAGAATAGAACGAGAATGGAATGACTATGAATGAAGTGGGTACAAATAGGAAACCCTAATGGGATTGTACCCCCTATGGGATACCCCACTATAGTCTACACAAATAAGTAAGCTATATTGTTCTGACACACCCCCATAGGCAAAGTGGGGGAGAACAAGGGGTCACAAGACCAGTCAGGCAAAGCAAAGCAAAGCTCAGGGTGGATCACAAAGTCACCACACATTCCGAGCACAAGTTCAAAGGCCAGAAGGCCAGTTCACATGCAAGATCACATATAGAGATATACAAGAGTCAAGCAAGCAAGAGCAAGAGTATATATAGGTAAAGGTACAAGCAAGGTCAAGAAGTGAGCAAGTGAGGCAAGACAAGCACAAGACCCAGCTGCGTGCAGCAGCGCTGATGATCACAAGGCGCAAGTGCCTTGGTGAAGACATCAGCAGTGTTGGCCTCAGAGGCCACGTACACAAGTCGCAACTGTCCACGCTGCTGTAGCTCACGAGCAAGAAAGTAGCGGAGAGAAATGTGCTTTGTTCTGTGCTCCAGTCGCTGCTCTCGACACAAGGCCAGCATGGCCTTGTTGTCTACGTACAGGACTGGAGGAGAACGAGGCGGCTCTCCAAGGTCGGTCAGCAGGTAGGTGAGCCAGCGAAGCTCCTGGGCCGCCATAGCCCCGGCGTAGATCTCAGCCTCACAACTGGAGCCGAGAACAGAAGACGAGCGGGTAGCCCGCCACGAAATAGAGCCGGAACCAAGGCTGAAGGTGTAACCCTGTGACGACCGCTGCGTAGCCTGGTCGTCAGCCCAAGAAGCGTCCGCGTGCCCAGTGAGGACCACTGGACTGCGCCCTCCAAGCACTAGCCCCATGCCCGACGTACTGCACAAGTAGCGCAACACCCTCTTCGCTGCAGCCATGTGCTCTGGTCGGTGTCTCCCAGGAGCAACATAGCGTGCGAGAATGCTAAGAGGGTATGCAAGGTCAGGTCGTGTGCAGGTCATCAGGTACATGAGGCAGCCAACAAGCTCTGCATACGGGCCACTCGACTCTACGGACTCATCCGAAGGCAGAGCTGAGAGCGAGTGGCGAGTAGGCAGAGGAGTGGCCTGAGGCGAGGAGTACGTGAAGCCGAAGCGCTGAAGGACCTGCTGCACCATGTGTGACTGAGTCAGGGTAATGGTGCGGCGTGCTCTGTCGCGGGTGATCTGCAAGCCAAGGTAGCTGCGCAGTTCACCCAGGTCAGTGCACGTGTGTCTCTTCTGCAGCTCGGACTTCACGTAGGCGAGTCCAGCAATGTCAGCTGTGGCAAAGACCAAGTCGTCGACGTACACGAGGATGTAGAACGGCGGCAGAGAGGTGTCGGTGCGCAGAAACAGCGACGGGTCTGCAGTGGAAGGAGCAAACCCAAGTGCCGCCAGCGTAGTCCTCAGTGTGTCGTGCCACTCACGCGGCGCCTGGCGGAGACCGTAGACTGGACGCCGGAGACTCCACTGGGTACCAGGAGGGAAAGACCCAGTGAAGCCAGGTGGGCGACGCAGCCAGATCTCCTCGTGCAGGCTGCCCTGCAAGAAAGCAGTGCTGAAGTCGAGAGAGTGCAGCTCGTAGTCGCGGTGAGCAGCAACGTGCAGCAGTACCCGAAGAGTGGTCATCTTCGGGGTGGGGGAGAAGGTCTGAAAGTAGTCAACTCCCTGCCGCTGACTGAAGCCACGAGCCACGTAACGCGCCTTGAAGACAGGCGGAGAACCCGGCGGCCGCTTCACCCTGAAAATCCACATGCCACTGACGATGTTGGCCCCAGGAGGGGGGACAGCGTCAACGTAGGTGCCTGTGGACTTCCAGGAAGCCATCTCTGCATCCATAGCTGCCTGCCACAGAGAGGAGTAGGGACCCTCTATCGCCTCCGCGTAAGAGCGCGGAGTCGGGATGTCTAGTGCATCAGGGTCTCCCTCAGGGGTGAGCAGTACAGACGCGAGATGAGGTGAAGCGGCGGCCAGACACTGGAACTCCTCCTGCTTGTCCTCTAGGACGTCCGTGCCAAGGGCACACTCACCCCCGACGGATGGAGGACAGGCAGACTCAGACTCAGCGACAAGACTAGCAGCGTAGTCTAGACGACAGCGCGCAGCAAAGTCGACGAGCTCAGTAACAAGGGCGGACGCAGCAGAAGACTCGAAAGAAGGGTCAGTGACGGCAGTAGCAAGGAGACGCGTGACAGTAGGACTGGCAGCACGAAGAGAGTCCGACTCAGGGTCGGCAAGAGCAGGAAGAGAGGAAGCAGGAGGAGAAGGCAAAGGGGCACGCAGAGGAGCAGTGGACGGACGCAGAGACATCCGGTGCGTGCAAGGGACAGGAGGAGGACGCTGACGCGAACCGCGACCACTAGTGCGCGCAGTACGAACAGGCGACGCAGGACGTGACGCAGGCTCACAACGCTCAGTAAGACCTCCAGTCGGACCAGTGTAGGGAGAAGGAGCAGGCAAAGGGGAGGCAGGCTGTAGCTGTGACTGTGACAAGACAGGCTGTGGACCCTCTAAGGGAGGAGGAGGAGGACCAGGAGAAGGTGTAAGACCAAGAACCTGCTGCAGGAGTGGAACGAATTACGGTCGGGGTTGCGTGGCGACGCCAGAAACAGCAGGGACAGCACCAGTACCCCCAGCAGGAGTACCCGCTCCAGCAGTACCTCGAGTAGCTCCAGAACCCCCAGCAGCACCTCCAGCAGCCCCAGAACCTCCAGCAGCACTAGGAGCACTGCCAGTCGGACCGCCAGCGGTAGTCTCAGCGACAACACGCTCAGCAGCACCAGCTCAAGGAGAACCCGCAGGCCCAGCAGCTCCAGTGCTCCCAGGACGAGCACCTCCGTGACGCGCGGCAGCAGCACCCTCAGCAGCCAAAGAACCTCCAGCACCAGCAGCACGCCTCCAGCGCCAGGCAAACCACTCACGCAGCTCCTGTGGGGAGAGTGGCTCTCGGCGAGACGAAGCACCCGGACAACCTCCAAGCGAAGAACCTCCAGTCTCAGCACTCCCACGCTCAGCACCCCCAGGCGCAGCACCTCCAGTCTCAGCACCCCCAGGCTCAGCACCCCCAGGCTCAGCACCCCCAGGCTCAGCACCCCCAGGCCCAGCACCCCCAGGCTCAGCCTCCCCAGGCTCAGCACCCTCAGACTCCGCACCCCCAAGCTCCGCACTCCCAGGCTCAGCACCCCCAGGCACAACACCCCCTGTCACAGCACCCCTAGGCTCAGCACCCACAGCAGCACCAGAGTCACCAGTGACCTCGACAGGCTCGACAGCGTCTACCTGGGACACACCTGAAGGGGCAGGACCCTGAGGGGGGAGGGGGTCGACCAGGGGGGGACCTGGTACCAAGAAGAGCAGGGGTGGGGGGAGGGACGGAGTGCGGTAGGGGAAGAGGCGGTAGTAGGGTACCGACTCGTCGAACGTGACGTCCTGGGAGGACAGAACACGGCGAGAGGTGGGGTGGTAGAACTGCCACCCAGGGGCGTCGGGGGGGAACCCCAGGAAGACGCAGGGAGCAGCGCGAGGGGACAGCTTGTCCGCAGACAAGTCGCGGACAAACGCCCGAGATCCCCAGACCCGGAACGCCGACGCATCGCCAACCTTCCCCGTCCACAGCACAGCTGGGGAGGTCTCCGGCCTGGAGACCCTGGGGTGGAGGTTGATCTGATGCGCCGCGTACCTGACTGCAAACGGCCACAGAAAATGGGGGGCAGCCGCATGCATCATAGACGTACGAGCGACGTCCATGACCATGCCAATGCGGCGCTCTGCAATCCCATTTTGCTGCGGTGAGTCCGGAAGCGTGAAGGTCTGACGGATACCTCGCGCACGACAGTAGGCATGCAGAAGGCCAGAGGAGAACTCTCCGCCTCTGTCCGAGTGCAGACGCAGCACAGGAAAGTCCGAGCCAAAGCTCTGCCTGAGCTGGAGACGAGCTGCGCGAATCCAGACGATCAGCACCTCAGTGACATCACCCTTGCTGCGCAAGGGGAAGACTGTGGTGTAACGCGAGTAGTCGTCAACCACCAACAGGAAGTAGCGCTCGTGACCGAGTCCACGGACGCGGGCAGGGCCCCACACGTCCATGTGAAGCGTCTGCAACGGAGCCTCTGTCGGAGGAAACTGGGAGGAGTGACGGGCAGCACGCTGGCGCCCCTCGACACAGGGGACACAGGCAGGGCCAGGGCCCTGAGGAAGGGGAGGGAGGGACCGGGGGAGACCAGACACAAGAAGACGGGAGGCCATGCCTCTGAGCCGAAGCAGAGAGGGGTGACCCAGGCGGTGGTGCCAGAGGAGAGTCTCGTGAGACAGGCGACGACACGAACAGGGGGCAGACTCAGGACCAGACCTGGACGCTGCAGCAAACACCTGACCTGACGAAGAGACCCTACCAGACTCAGGAACTGGAGGAGAAGCAGTGGTCAGTGTGTACAGGCTCGACCCTGGCTGACGTGTACACGTAGCCAGGTGACGGCCTGTGCTAGCCTCTGTGCAGTGCGTCACCCGCTGACGAGCAGGGGTGAACTGGTGGACTCCCGCATCCTTAAGGTCAGCACCACTCACCAAGTTCGTAGAGAATGAGGGGAGGTAGAGACCAGACAGGGTGCCAGAGGGAGCCGCCGGACACGGGAGGACGGTGGAGAAGCGAGACAGGACAGGACCCGCAGAGGGGTCAGCCAGGGACACCGCAACCGGCCGACTAAGCGGCGTGAGTGTGGTGCGGTCCCGAAAGAAGGAGCGAGACGCTCCAGAGTCAAGAATGAAGGTGTGGGAGGCCGAGGCCGACGCAGTACCTGAGGGCGCAGACTCACTGGTACCTGAGAGAGCAGCCTCACAAGTACCTGAGAGCACAGACGCACTGGCACCTAGAGCAGAAGCCTCACTGACACCTAGAGCAGAAGTACCAATGCCCGGGTCGGGCGGGAAACACCGGTAACAGTCACCCTCATCACTAATGGTCACAGCATACATGGCAGCAAGGATAGCATCAAAGTCAAGATCAAAGATAGCTACACCAGCCCTAGACAGCTCTCCCCAACGGGGGATCTCCGCGGCCTCCGGGAACTGCTGACGCCAAGCGTCCGTCAGGCGGCCAAAGCAGCGCTGGGCGGTGTGGGTACCCACACACTGCTCTCCAGCACGGTCGCCAGTGCGAAGGACGTAGGTGGAGGGACCAAAACCCCCACCACGCTGACGCTGGGTGTACCACTCACGGAGCTGCTGAGGCGTCGGGAGGTCGCGAGAACGCTGCTGCTGCTGCTGGTGCTGCTGCTGCTGCTGCTGGCGCTGACCACCCCCAGTGCTGCTCCGCTTCGAAGCGCCACTCCGACCACCTCCACCACCGCCACCGCCACCGCCACCCCCGCCTCCGCCTCCACCGCCGCCGCCTCCGCCACCTCCGCTCCCACCGCCATCGCCGCCGCCACCCCCGCCCCCATTGCCGCCACGAGCACCCCCACCCCCGCCACCACCTCCACCGCCACCCCCACTTCCTCCGCCGCCTCCACCGCCACCTCCACCGCCCCCGCTGGCCCCACCCGCTCCCTTGCCCCCCTTGCCCTTGCCAGAGCGGCGTCTCCCGCTAGGGGCAGACGCCGCACCGACCGACTCAAGACCAACGAGGTCGGCCGCAGCGCCAGAGGCGACAGAGGGCACGAGAGGGGAAGGAGAACACCCCTCAAAGATGGGGGCGCAGGGGTCACCTCGAGAGGCTCCTACAGCGACTATGCTCTTCTCCGCCGCTAGGAGGGCCTTCTCGAGGCAGTCGACTGTGAGGGTGGTGGGACAGACCGCGAGGAAGTGGTCCCGGACTACACGAAGGGAGTCAGGGAGGCGAGTGACTAAAAAGTAGAGAGTGATGTACATGGGGGGGGGGTTCTTGGCGCAGAAGTCAGCAGGAAGCGCAGCGCGGTAGCGAGTGTCACTAGTGCGGAGGTGCGTAATGAGGTCAGCGACTGTGGGAAAGGCGGCAAGGTCAGGGAAGAGGAAGGGGAGCATGAGGCGGCTCAGTGCAGCAGTGGCAGGGGAGGAGTAGCGCGCAACTACAGCGTCGTACAAGGTCTGGGCACTCTTGTACTGGCTAAAGTGCGCGCGCTCAGCGGTAGGCAGGTGGCGACGCACAGCAAGACGTGCAGCAGCATCGCGCGTGGCCCACTGTGAGCGAACAGTGGCGTCAGCATCAGCAGCAGGGGCAGGGACGGCGCCAGAGGTGAGGTCAAAGAGAGAAAGACCGTCTGCCCTATCGCACTGTAAGAACAGCTGCAGGTCGTCGAGCCAGACCTCAAAGTCAATGGCACGACCCTCTGCGTCAAAAGCTAGGACACTAGGGGTAGCCATGACTGCAACCGGCGATCTCACCAGACAGGACGGGTTGGGGAGCACAGTAGCACAGCAAACACGGCTGCTCGGCCGGCCCAGCAGCAACAGCAGCACCTCGGCACCAGCGGCTCGGCTCCTCGGGCGGCTCGGGCGGCTCGGGCGGCTCGGGCGGCTCGGGCGGCTCTGGCGGCTCGGGCGGCTCTGGCGGCTCGGGCGGCTCGGGCGGCTCGGGCGCTCAGCGGCACAGGCGACCCGGGCGGCTCTACAGCTCGGGCGGCTCGGGCGGCTCGGCTCCTCAGCTGCGCAGGCGGCTCGGGTGACGCGGGTGGCACGGGCGGCTCGGGCGTCGTGACGGGCGGCTCACGGGCGGCTCGCGGGCGGCTCACGGGCGGCTGAAGGGCGGCTCACGGGCGGCTCACAGGCTGCTGTCGGGCGGCTTACGGGCGGCTCACGGGTGGCGCACGGGCGGCTCACGGGCGGCTCACGGGCGGCGCACGAGCGGTCACGGGCGGCTCACGGGCGGCTGAAGGCGGCGCACGGGCGGCTCACGGGCGGCTGAGGGCGGCGCACGGGCGGCTCACGGGTGGCTGAGGGCGGCGCACGGGCGGCTCACGGGCGGCTCACGGGTGGGCCACGGGCGGTTCACGGGCGGCGCGTCGGGCGGCTGAGGGCGGCGCACGGGCGGCACGTGGACGGCCTTGGGCCTAGCGGGCAGCACGCGGGCGGCTAAGGGCGGCGCGCGGGCGGCCTGGGGCCTGGCGAGCGGCGCGCGGGCTGTGTAGGGCGGCGCGCGGGTTCTAGGGCGGCGCGCGGGCTGCGTAGGGCGGCGCGCGGGCTGCGTAGGGCGGCGCGCTGGCTCTAGGGCGGCGTGCGGGCTGCGAAGGGCGGCGCGCGGGCTGCTAAGGGCGGTGCGCGGGCTGCAAAGGGCGGCGCACGGGCGGCTAAGGGCCGGAACGGGCGGCGCGCGGGCGTGAAAGAGAGAGCCCGGAGCGCGCTCCGGGCAGAAAAAAAAGTCGAAGTAGTGGTGGGCCCTAAGCACAGTTCCCACAGGGGAACCTGCTCGATACCATGAGAAGAATAGAACGAGAATGGAATGACTATGAATGAAGTGGGTACAAATAGGAAACCCTAATGGGATTGTACCCCCTATGGGATACCCCACTATAGCCTACACAAATAAGTAAGCTATATTGTTCTGACAGATACAATAAAACATAAATACTGCATGGCCCCGGATATAGGCACCGTCTGATTAAAGGCGCCGGTGCTTCTATATGGATCATGGCGCTTATGGCCGGAATTCGATTATAAGCGGCCCCCCTCTAAAAGCGTGATGTACGATAAGCGCATGCATAAGTTTTTTTCCAATCCTTATTAAAACGGTAACGAATTTCAACTTTCCAGCGAGTCAACACTGTCAGGAAGAAGAAGTATTTGCACTAGGAAAGTGGTGGGTACAAGTAGGCAAACCCTAAACTTACTGTACCCCATAGTAACTACCCCACTACAGCCTAAACAAACTGTATTGTTCAAGTTTGACACACCCCTATAGGCAAAGTGGGGGAGAGCAAAGAAGGGGTCACAAGACCAGTCAAGAGAAGCAAAGCAAGCTCAGGGTGGATCACAACGTCACCACAAAATCTGAGCGCAAGCAGACGGTAATAAGGCCAAATCACATACATAGTTATATAGCACAGAACAAACAGGACAGTGATCAAAACCTAGCAAGTGAAAGCTGCATGGTATAGATATATAGATCACGGTACAAGCAAAGCCAAGAAGTGAGCAGGTGAGGCAAGGTAGGAACAAGGCCTACAACAGTACATAAACGCTGATGATCACAAGGCGGAAGTGCCTTGGTGAAGATATCAGCAGTGTTGGCCCGAGAGGCCACGTAAGCAAGACAAAGCTGACCGCGCTGCTGCAGCTCTCGAGCAAGAAAGTAGCAAAAGGCAATGTGCTTCGTTCTGTGCTCCAGTCTGTGCTCCTGACACAAGGCCAGCATGGCCTTCTTGTCGACGTACAGAACTGGAGGAGAACGAGGCACCTCTCCCAAGTCGGTCAACAGGTAGGTGAGCGAGCGTAACTCCTGTGCAGCCATGGCCTCTGCGTATATCTCAGCCTCATAGCTGGAGCTGAGAACAGAAGACGACCGGGTAGACCGCCACGAAACAGAACCGGAGCCAAGGCTGAAGGTGTAACCCTGTGACGACCGCTGCGTAGCCAAGTCGTCAACCCAAGAAGCGTCTGCGTTACCAATGAGAACAACTCGAGCCCGTCCTCCAAGCACTAGCCCCATGCCCGACGTACTGCGCAAGTAGTGCAACACCCTCTTAGCTGCATCCATGTGCTCTTGTTGGTGTCTTCCAGGAGAAACTTAGCGTGCCAAGATGCTAAGAGGGTATGCCAAGTCAGGTTGAGTGCAGGTTATCAGGTACATGAGGCAGCCAACAAGCTCTGGGTACGGGCCACTCGGCTCTACGGACTCATCCGAAGGCAGAGCTGAGAGCGAGTGGCTAGTAGACAGAGGAGTGGCCTGAGGCGAGGAGTACGTGAAGTTGAAGCGCTGAAGGACCTGCTGCACCATGTGTGACTGAGTCAAGGTAATGGTGTGCTGTGCTCTGTCCCGGGTGATCTGCAAGCCAAGATAGCTGCGCAGTTCACCCAGGTCTATGCACGTGTGTCTCTTCTGCAGCTTCGACTTCACATGGGCGAGTCCCTTGGTGTCAGCAGTGGCAAAGACCAAGTCGTCGACGTACACGAGGATGTAGAACGGCGGCAGCGAAGTGTCGGTGCGGAGAAACGGCGACGGGTCAGCAGTAGAAGGAGCAAACCCAAGAGCCGCAAGCATAATCCTCAGTGTGTCGTGCCACTCACGGGGCGCCTGGCGGAGACCGTAGACTGGCCGCCGGAGGCTCCATTGGGTACCAGGGGGAAACGACCCAGTGAAGCGTGGAGGGCGGCGCAGCCAGATCTCCTCGTGCAGGCTGCCCTGTACGAAAGCAGTGCTGAAGTCAAGAGAGTGAGGCTCGTAGTCACGCTGAGCATCCACGTGCAGCAGAACCCGAAGAGTGGTCATCTTCGGGGTCGGGGAGAAGGTCTGGAAGAAGTCAACTCCCTGTCGCTGACTGAAGCCTCGAGCAACGTAACGCGCCTTGAAGATAGGCGGAGAACCCGGCGGCCGCTTCACCCTGAATGTCCACATGCCACTGACAATGTTCGCCCCAGGAGAGGGAACCTCGTCAACGTAGGTGCCTGTGGACTTCCAGGATGCCATCTCTGCGTCCATGGCTGACTGCCATTGAGAGGAGTAGGGACCCTCTATCGCCTCTGCGTAAGAGCGCGGGGTCGGGATGTCTGGTGCATCCGGGTCTCCCTCAGGTGCAATCAGCACGGACACGAGATGAGGTACAGCGGCTGCAAAGCACTCAAAGTCCTCCTGCCTGTCCTCAAGGACGTCCGTGCCAAGAGCACACTCACCCCCGACGGACGGAGTACAGACAGACTCAGACTCAGCAACAAGACTCGCAGCGTAGTCTAGACGACAGTGAGCAGCAAAGTCGACAAGCTCAGCAACTAAGGCAGACGCAGCAATGGACTCAAAGGAAGGGTCAGTGACAACAGTGACCAGGAGACGCGTCACCGTAGGATTGGCAGCACGAAGGGAGTTAGACTCCGGATCACCAAGTGCAGGAAGAGAGGACGCAGGAGGAGACGGCAGAGGGACACGCTGTGGAGCAGTGGAAGGACGAAGCGCCATCTGGTGCGTGCCGGGGACAGCAAGAGGACGCTGACGCGGAACACGACGACCAGTGCGAGCAGCACGAACAGGCGACGCAGGACGTGACTCAGGCTTACGATGCTCAGTAAAACCTCCAGTCGTGCCAGTGTAAGGAGAAGGAGAAGGCAGTGGGGACGCAGGCTGTAGCAGTGACTGTGACTGGACAGGCGGTGGACACTCTAAGGAAGAGGCAGGACCAGTAAAAGGCGGGAGACCAAGAACCTGCTGAAGGAGCGGAACGAAGTACGGCTGCGGCCTCGCAGCGCCCCCAGAACCAGCAGAGACAGCACCAGCACCCCCAGCGGCGGCTCAAACTCCCGCAGCACCTCCAGCAGCTCCAGTAGCGCCAACTCCAGTACCCCCAGGAGCACCCGCACCAGCAGCACCTTCAGCTCCAGTATCTCCAGTAGGACGAGCGGCAGCGCCTCCAGCTCCAGCCTCTGCAGTACCACTAGCCCAAGCACCTCCAGCGGCTCCAGCAGCACCTCCAGCGCCAACACCAGGGTCGGCAGCTACACCAGCTCCAATAGCTCGGGCACCCTCAGCTCAAGCTCCAGAAGCACCCCCAGCTTCCACAACACCACGTCTGTGGCAACAGTGCTGAGAGTACCACTCACGCAGTTGCTGGGACGAGAGAGCGCCCCCAGGCGCAGGACCCCCAGGCTCAGCACCCCCAGGCTCCGCACCCCCAGTCACAGCACCCCCAGGCTCAGCACCCCCAATCTCAGCACCCCCAGGCTCAGCGCCCCCAGTCTCAGCACCCCCAGGCTCAGCACGCTCAGGCTCAGTACCTCGCGCAGGACCAGAGTCGACAGCTACCTCGACAGGCTCGACTGCGTCTACCTGGGAAACACCTGAGGGAGCAGGACCCTGGGGAGGTAGGGGGTCTTCCGAAGCAGCACCCGGTGTGAGGAAGAGCGGCGGAGGGGGAGCGGGGTAGTGCGGTAGGGGAAGAGATGGTAAAAGGGGACCGACTCGTCAAACGTGACGTCCTGAGAGGACAGAACACGGCGCGAGGTGGGGTGGTAAAACTGCCAACCAGGCGCGTCAGTGGGGAAGCCAAGGAAGATGCAGAGAACGGCGCGGGAGGAGAGCTTGTCCGCGGACGTATCGCGGACAAAGGCACGAGAACCCCAGACCCGGAAGACGGACGCATCGCCAACCTCTCCCGTCCAACGCAGTGTTGGTGAAGTCTCCGGAACAGAGACACGGGGCCAGAGGTTGAGCTGATGCGCGGCGTACCGTACCGCAAACGGCCACAGAAAATGGGGGGCAGCCGCATGGATCAAGGAGGTACGAGCGACCTCCATGACTAAGCCAATGCGGCGCTCAGCAACCCCATTTTGCTGCGGAGAGGCTGGAAGCGTGAACGTCTGCTCAATGCCCTCCCCCTGACAGAAGGCCCGCAAGAGGCCGGAGGAAAACTCGCCACCTCTCTCAGAGTGCAGTCGCAGGACCGGAAGGTCCGTGTGAAAGCGCCTCTCCAGCTGGAGACGGGTAGCGCGGATCCAAGGGATCAAGACATCAGGGACCTCACCCTTGGTGCGCAAGGGGAAGACCGTGGTGTAACGCGTGTAGTCGTCAACTACCAGCAGAAAGTAGTGCTCTCCGCCCTGTCCACGGACGCGGGCTGGGCCCCACACATCCATGTGAATGGTCTCCAGAGGAGCCTCCGTCGGGGGGAACTCAGAGGAGTGGGGGGCAGCACGCTGCCGCCCCTCGACACAGGGAAGGCAAGGAGAGGCAGGGGACTGTGGCAGGGGAGGCAGTGACCTTGGGAGACCAGAGACAA
Organism: Closterium sp. NIES-65; assembly: GCA_948144175.1. Classification (NCBI taxonomy): domain Eukaryota; kingdom Viridiplantae; phylum Streptophyta; class Zygnematophyceae; order Desmidiales; family Closteriaceae; genus Closterium; species Closterium sp. NIES-65. The sequence goes on from CANXME010002046.1 coordinate 54,201, forward strand.
GGTACCGGGAGTGCATGCCACGAAGGCGCTGCATCGAAGGGTGACCAAGGCGATGATGCCAGAGGACCGTCCGGTGCGACAAGGTGCGACACGAGCAGGGGGCGGACAACTGACCTGACGCTGACGCAGACGCAGCTACCTGAGGGGACTCAGTGGTCAGTGTGTACAGGTCCGACCCCGGCTGCCGAGTGAAGGTAGCCAGGTGACGACCCGTATGAGCACACGTGCAGTGTGTCACACACTCGTAGGCAGGGGTGAACTGGTGAACACCCGCGTCCTGGAGCGCGGACCCCGCCACCAAGTTCGTAGAGAACGAGGGGAGGTAAAGACCAGACAGCGTGCCGGACGGGACAGCAGGACAAGGGAGGGCAGTGGTAGAGGTCGGAAGGACCGGACCCCCAGAGGGGTCAGCCAGGGAGACAGCAACAGGCCTGGGGAGCTGCTCTAGAGCAGTGCGGTCCCGAAAGAAACAACGAGAAGCAGCGGAGTCCAGCATGAAGGTGTGCAGTGCCGCAGTAGACGCAGTACCTGAAGGCGCAGACGCATGAGCACGTGAAGCAGCAGACTTGCCAGCACCTAGAGCAAAAGCCTCACCAGGACCTGGGGCAGCAGACGCACGAGCACCTAGAGCGGCAGCCTCACAAGAGGCAATGCCCGGGTCGGGCGGGACACGCAGGTAAGAGTCACCCTCAACACTAGTAGACAATGCGTACATAGCACCACGGATAACATCAAAGTCAAGAGCAAAGATATCAATGTTCTTTTTAAGCTGTTCAGCCCAGCGGGGCAGCTCAGAGGCGTCAGGGAATTGTGCACGCCACGCGTCGTCGAGACTGTAGAAGCAGCGCTGCTGTGTGTGGGGCCGCCCACACGTCTGACCAGCACGGTCACCTGTGCGGATGACATACGGGCAGGTACCTCCACCCCCAGAACCCCCATGCTGAGAGTACCACTAACGAAGCTGCTGGGGCGTCGGGGTCTCTCCTAGACGCTGCTGCTAGCGCTGGACACCACCCGAACCTCCACGCTGCGTTGGTCCACCCCGACCACCACCCCGGCCCCCTCCACCACCACTGCCGCCACCACTCCCGCCGCTGCCACTGACCCCCCCAACCCCGCCACCACCCCCACCACCGCCACCACCCCCAACGCCCCCACCGCCTCCACCGCCACCTCCACCTCCCCCGCTGTCACCGCCACCACCCTTGCCCCCCTTGCCCCTGCCGCCCTTGCGCCTCCCACTAGGAGGAGACGCAGCCCCCGACTTCCTCAGCACAAAGGTAGTCGACAGCGGCAGCAGAGGCAACCGAGGGGAGAAGGGGGGGAGCGGAACACCCGTCAAAGAAGGGTGTGCGGGGGTCGCCACGAGAGGCACCTACAGCGACTATGCTAGCCTCAGCTGCAGGCAGGTGTTTCTCGAGCAGGTCAACGGTGAGCTCGGTGGGGCAGAGGGCGAGAAAGTGGTCCCTGACTGCGCGAAGGGAGTCAGGGAGACGGGTGACTAGTTGGTAGAGAACGAGGTACATCAGGGGAGGATTCTTGGCTAGGAACTCAGCAGGAAGGGCGGCTCGGTAGCGAGTGTCACTAGTGCGGAGGTGAGTAATGAGGTCAGCGACTGTGGGAAAGGCGGCCAGATCGGGGAAAAGAAAGGGCAGCGAGAGACGGCCGATCGTTGCAGAGGCAGGCGAGGAGTAGCGCGCTACTACAGCATCGTACAGTGCCTTAGCAGTCTTGTGCTGGCCAAAATGTGCGCGCTCATCTAGCGATAGGTGGCTGCGAATGGCTAGGCGAGCGTGAGCGTCATGAGTCTGCCACTGGGAGCGAGCAGTACTGTCAGCAGTCTCAGCAGGTGCGGGAGCGGTTCCGGACGCGTGATCGTACAGTGAGATATCGTCTTTAGCAGTGATCTGTAGGAACAGGTGCAGGTCGTCGAGCCAAGCGTCAAACTGAACCGGGCGGCCCTCAACATCGAAAGAGAGAATGGTAGGAATAGCCATGGTGGCAGCAGGAGCAGTAGCAACAGTAGTAGTAGCAGTAGTAGCAGTAACAGCAGTAGCAGTAGCAGCTGTAGTAGGAAGAACAGCTGTAATAGCAGGTATAGAAGCAGCAGTTGCTGTAGGTGGGGCGGCACGGCTCGGTAAGGGCGGCGCGACTCGGGCAGGACAGCGCGGCGCGGCTCGGGCAGGTAGGGCGGTGCGACGGCGGGCTGATGCACGGTGCGCGGCGGCGCCTAGGGTGCGGCTGCGCGCGGGCCGCGGCTGCGTTCATGCGGCGGCTAAGCACGAGCTGCAGCAGCCGACGCGCGATCGCCGCTGCGCGCGGGCTGCGATCTACGGGCGGGCGGCGGCGGGTCGAGCGTCGGCCTAGGGGCGAGCGGGGCCTACGGGCGACGGCCTACTGGCGCGCGCGAGAAAAATCGGGCCGCGGTCTGGCGGCTAGAGGGTTGCTTGCGCTAAAAACGTGGGGCCGGGCTCGGGCGGCTAGCGGGCTGCAAACGGGCAGCGTGAGAGGAAGGGCGCGCGAGGGCGCACTAGGAGAGAGGCGAACGAGGGCGCTAAGACGGTGGGGCGCACGAGGGCGCCTCTAGCGGAACGGTGGGCCCTTAGGTAAGTGGTCCTAGGTTCATAACCTAGGCTCTGATACCATGTTAGGAAGAAGAAGTGTTTGCACTAGGAAAGTGGTGGGTACAAGTAGGCAAACCCTAAACTTACTGTACCCCATAGTAACTACCCCACTACAACCTAAACAAACTGTAGAGTACTAGTTTGACAAACACCACATTTTCACTTTGTTTGACTTTCGAGGACCTCAGTGGTTGCGCATCTAGTCAGTATGAGCTCGCACGCGGGCAAATTGACGTGCCAAAGCCAGGCCTCACGTTTTCAGAGTAAATTACTCTGTTTCTCTGAAAAAATCTAAGTCATTTTTGAAAGTAACTCTGTACCCGCTTGGTAATTTTTTTGGGACTTTCGATTTCTCTGATTTGTTAGAGTTATGCTGTAGTTTACTCTGAGGCCTCTGAGTTTTTTTTTCGGGGACCGAATTTACTCTGTATAGGGAATACCTGCCGGCCCCCCCTCCCCCGCACCCCTTTCCTCCCCACCCCCCCCCCCCCCCCCCCTGCGTTAAGCGGGTTTTCCCCGAATCGTCGAGATCATTCTCCTGATTTATGTCGTGTGTTGGCGGCAATATGAGCGCTGATTGGCTACTGTAGTTTGACAACTTTCCCAACCAGCGCACGATGCCAGCCAATCCTCTCTCTCTTTATGTCTGAAGTGAACGTCGACGTTTCCCGACGAAACTTTGAGGGACGTCGAGGAATCCTGACGATCGGAACGCTCAATCCGAGGGTTGAGATTCGCCAGCATTCCCCGACGAAACTGTACATTCGTCGACATTTCCCTTCAGACACGCTCTTAGTCAGATTATCGGTGCCGCCAACACCTTACTCTGAAACACCGCAGTGAGGGGGGAAACGTGGGCGACGCGGAAATGAAACACAATGCAAGTACAAAAGGCGTAACAAAAACCTATTAAGGTCATGGTACACCAAACTTAACTGACATCAAAGTATAGAAAAAATATTACTCTTGTTGGGAACAAACAATCTTAAGCGCCTCTGTCGTGTCGAAACACCAAGGCACAAGCGAAGCAGAGCATATCGAGGCACCAGCGAGTCAACCCTCGGAGGTTGAAGTAACCGCTGGAGGTTACGCGAAGGTCAAAGGTCAGCGACCTTTGACTTGACAAATGCAGCGCGACAGCAAGGACACACAACTGATTCGACATTGAGCAGTTGCCCGAGTCGCACTGTATCGAACCGCAACAGTAAAACAGTTTAATTATATCTCTTCGTATTCTTTGTACTATTATATAAATCTTTGTTCTTGCTTGTTTTTAATTAACTTACTTTGCCCTCACATACCAGCGCAAGGTGGTTCAAGGACTTCATTTAAAACGCTTTCGCTACTACATCACTCTACCCAGAGTTTAACCCTACCAAAGATCCTAAGGGGCATCAGCCCAACATGGTATGAGAGCTGGTTAGGGTTAAAATTATTTCTCCTTAAATACATCAAGAGACATGTCCACCAGAAAGGAGAGGAGCTCCTCCAACGGCTCTCCTGGTACTACTCCTACTCCACCTCCTGCCTCTGGCCTACAGACAGAGGAAGGCACAACAACGAGACCGGCCGCTGGGTCTACTGAAACACCCACAAACCAAGGCGCGGGCTTCGATCCAAGCATGATGGAGAAGTTCTTCTCCTTCATGTCCTTCTACGAGCAGCATCAGCAAGGAGTACCTGCGCAATCAAACAACAGCAACAACAACAACAACGTGACGCCCATGAGTCTCGATGGCTCATCCTACGCACGCGGGAATCAACAACAACCTAACTTTGCTCCGTACGAGCCCTAGCGCGGCTCCGTCAGCTTCATGCCACAACCACAACCCGCACCGGGACAAGAGAGAACGCTGGACGCACTACAAGTTCAGTCGCAGTTCGCGCACGTTCTAAAACTGCAAACGACAAAACCCTTCGACGGGAAGGATTTCTTTACCTGGTCGTTCGAATTCGAGCTGATGATGGAAGGAGCGCAAATCCTTGGCTTCTTCGACGGGTCCCTGCCATACCCAACAAACGGCACACAGTATGAGAAGCAGCAGTACACCTATCAATCGATGATGGCGTACATGATACTGCTGAGGAACATCACTCCAACTCAACAACAAAACATACGGTCTTACCGAGGCTACGGCAACTCCGCGGAGCTCGCGTACAATCACTTGAAGAGCCTGTATCAAGCAACAGACAGCGTAAACCAAAGTCGGTTAATGGCGCAGCTGACAACAATCGAAATGAAACCAGGCGAGAAGGGAATGGCGTATATCAGTCGCTGCCGCGAGCTACGCGACAAGCTTCTTCGATGTGGAGGATCGATTTCAGAGGACGCCTTCGTCACGGTTGTCATTGGCGGTCTTGGTCCTCACTGGCGCTCCACTCGCGCCATACTACGAGCACACGGGAAAATTTCTGAAGCAGCACTTTGCGCCGAAATCCACGCCGAGCAGCAAGACATGGACCTGCAAGAAGAACGACACAAAAGAAAGGTATCAGTGCCCGAATTCGCGTTTCACACTCAACGGCGCTACAACAACAACAACAACAATCGACCGAAAATCGTACCTCCGTTCTGCCACCTCTGCAACACTTCAGGGCATCCTCGTACGCACTGCCCGAATCGACAGCAGTCAACGTCGCCGCAACGCCAACTTCGCCCTTCAAGCAGTCAAGTCGCCTCAACGCAAGCAAATCCGACAACTTCAGTACAAGTCTCAACAACATCGACGGGACAACCTGCGAAAGGAACAAGAAACATCGTCAGCTGCATGGCAAGGCTGAGTGACTCCTGCGTAACTGAGTCACCACCATATTACTCGCCAGAAGAACAACTCGACAACAGCACGCCTCGCCGCGAGTCACTTCAACCGAACCCGACGTACGCCGCCATCGCTCAAAGCGAGCCGTCCGGGAAGGATACATGGTTCTTGGACAGTTGCTGCGGACAACATATGTGCTCTTCAGGACGTTTCGTTCAACGCGAGCACCAACTTCAACGAGAAGTCGTCATCACTGTCGCCAATAATCAGAACCTGCGCACACGAGGACAAGGAATAGTGCAAATTCAGTCACGAGAGACGAATGTCATACTGCAAATGTCCAAAGTCTTGATAGCAGAAGGACTTGGCTACAACTTACTGAGCGCCAGTCAGTTGATGGCAAAAGGCATACATCTGGAAGCCGACAGTACCACCCAGGAGTTCAAGCTGTACCACGGGAAGGGCGGCCTCTACATCGGAAAGGCGGTCCTGAAGAACAATGTCTTCGTTCTCGATTTCGTCCCAGACCTGGGCACCGCAGACAGTGACGGGATCGTCACCTTCACATCTTGGACGCACCCGCCGGATCTCGACCCCGACTTCAGTCCGGAAGGCTTTTGGTATTCACATACCATTCCTGAAGCAGAACGAACACGTGCGTTAGTAACATTACAACATTCGGCAGCAGCAGAGACAACATCGGCAGCAGCAGAGACAACATCGGCAGCAGCAGAGACAACATCATCAGCAGCAGTTACAACATCGGCAGCAGCAGAGACAACATCGGCAGCAGCAGAGACAACATCGGCAGCAGCAGAGACATCATCGGCAGTAGCAGGAACAACAACAGCAGCAACAACAATGAAACTAGTCCTCATTGACGAAGCACCACCAACACCCGCACAGCAGCTGAATCCGGCTCAACGGGAATTCCATAGAAGCGTAAACTTCACCGCCAGCTTCTACTCCAACTCCGACGCGTATCGACGCTCACCCGGACACCGCGCCTCCGAAGACATCTGGCACGCACGCATGGGACACCCAAGCAACACTGTGTTAAACAACACAATAAGAGCAGGAGACCTTGACAAGGACTCGTTACTACTACTCGACGGCAGAGAACTTCAACGGGCACGAGGAACATGTCTTACCTGCCCCGAAGCCGACTTACCACATCAGCCGTTCACTCCTCATCACAACCCGAGCGCACCCACGTACGCACCACTCGAAAAGGTGTATAGCGACATCCTGTACAATCGGGAACCAGGACAAGTAATATACAACTACACAATCACCTTCATCGACGCCGCCACCCGTTACATCTGGCATCTAAACCTACCCAGCCGCGACATGGTCCTCGAAGCATTCGCTGCTTGGCTACCAGTAGCAGAAAGAGAGTCGGGCGTAAAGCTGAAAAGCTTCCAGTCTGACGGAGGAGGAGAATACACCTCTCAGCGATTCAAGCAGTACCTGGCGGAAAGGGGGATCAAGCAGCTCCTCTCTCTTCCCTACGCCCATCAGCAGCAAGGTGTAGCAGAAAGAATGAACAGGACTCTGCATAACAGCATGCGCAAACTGTTACGTGGCCTGCGGCTACCCAACCACCAGTGGCCTGCAGCAATGGACCACGTCGTCATGCTGCACAACTTGCTGTCGTCATCATCGCTTCCGAACAACGCATCACCGCATCTGCTATGGACAGGGAAACAGGGCAGCACAAAAATGTTACGAGTGTTCGGATGCATGGTACAGTACCGACCCCCAGCAGCACGAGCGGGCCGATTTTCACAACGCGCACAGTGGGGACTACACCTCGGCATCGAAAAGAACTACAACGCGTGGAAACTCTTTGACGTCCACTCCAAGGAAACAGTAGCAGCACGCGACGTCATTTTCTACGAACGACTCACGCTCCAGACATACCTTGCCAAACTGCAAGAGGACCAAGATCCCACAGGTGGTTCTCGTGGTGACCGAGCCTTCGCCTCAACAGCGGACGAAGCTGACTGGGACGAGCAGAATGTGGCCAACGCATCAGAAGAAGCTGGACCCCTTCCGTTCTGCTCCGTCGAAGACAACCCTCGCGAAAGTGTCAACGCCGAAACCTTCTACTACTTCGCCGACAACGGTTACGTAACAACTGCGACAGTCAACACCAACGAAGCAGAACGAGTAGGACCGAATTTCATACCTGATCCAGAAGCGGGAGATGAAGCAGCTTATCCCGAGGATGCAACTCTTCCCTGCTACTCACAGACTGGACTGCAGATTCTCTGACTCGTCACCGCAGTCCACGGCAACACTCTTGCTAAGGAGCCTGCGACGGTTCAGCAGGCTCTGGGGGGGGAACACAGGGAAAAATGGCGTGAAACCATGGACAGAGAGTTAAAGGCGCTGGAGGAACGGAACACCTGGAAAGTTGTCCCCATCACCGCGGCAAGGAACAAGACCATTCTCACCGGGAAATGGGTCTTCCACGTTAAAACAAAAGCAGACAGCACAATTGCGAAGTTCAAAGCACGCTGGGTTGTGCGTGGATTCGATCAGAAGCACGGACGGAACTTCACGGAGACATTCGCCCCGGTTAGCCGACATACCTCACTTCGAATCCTCCTCGCGATCGCCGCCATGAAGAAAAGGAAGCTACGGCAAATCGATGTCGCCAACGCATTCCTCTACGCACCTGTCGATGCGGAAATCTTCGTCGAGCTCCCACTCGGTACCAACGGGGAACCTAATCAAGTCTGTCAACTGCTGAAATCACTTTACGGGATCAAGCAAGCTCCGCGGCTATGGCAATAACACCTACACGCTCGCCTCATCCGCATCGGATTCCGCCAACTACCTCACGACCAAGGAATGTACCGACTCACTAAAGACACCGACTACATTCTGCTGATCGTCTACGTAGACGACCTACTCTACATCGGCTCCACTGACGACATCACCACCTGGTTCGAAGGGGAGTTACAGAGGGACCTCACACTCACGGTCTCCTCTACTGTTACACAGTACCTCGGCTTGAACATTTGGGAAGAAGAATGCGCGATCTACCTCAACGCCGCTAAGTATGCCGACACCATCGCCAAACGCTTTGCGCTCATACCTACCACCATCTCTACGCCCTACCGCTACGCGACAGAAAACCACAAGGAAGGATCCTCTCTACTCAAATCCGCCGGGATACGCGACTACCAGAGAAAGCTAGGATGCCTCCTCTTCGCAGCTGTCACCTGCCGCCCCGACCTCTCATTATCCGCAAGCCAGCTCGCCACCTACCTCAAGAAGCCAGAAGCACAACACATGGCGGAGCTCGACCGCGCTCTCCACTACTTCGTCAGTACCTCAACGATCGGCCTAACTTACTACAAGAACACAACTACACCGACTAAATTAATCGGCTACGTCGACGCTGATCACGCTGGCGACTCCGATAACATGCGCTCCCGCACCGGCTACATCTACCGCCTCGAACCTATCGGACCGATCTCCTGGCAATCGAGCAAGGAGGAACTAATTGCTCTCTCGTCAGCTGAAGCAGAATATATTGCACTCTGCTCAGCCACCAAGGAAGGACTCTATCTTCGCGAGCTGCTGGAAGAAGCGAAGTTAGCCGAGTTACCCAACTTCACTCTGTTCTGCGACAACCAATCTGCAATTCGCATCGCCAACAGAAATGGATTCGCGAACAGAACGAAGCATATCGCTCTGCGATACTTCTTCGTGAAAGACGAGATTGAGAAGGGGAGACTTGAACTATCTGTCAGAGGTCCACTGGTGATCCCCGATCGATCCTAGGGAAGGGTTACAGGCACATTTGCCTGGGGGGTTATGGGCGCACTGACCCGCTACTGAAACAAGCCCTTTTATCCCAATGGTCTAGTGGTTGGGATTCTGAGATGGTATCCAGAGCGAAGGTCTCGGGTTCGAATCCCGGTGTATGCACTTCGGGCATCCCAGTGCGGGGGAGTGTCAGAGGTCCACTGGTGATCCCCGATCGATCCTAGGGAAGGGTTAGAGGCACATTTGCCTGGGGGGTTATGGGCGCACTGACCCGCTACTGAAACAAGCCCTTTTATCCCAATGGTCTAGTGGTTGGGATTCTGAGACTATCCTACTGTCCCACGTCCGAGATGGCAGCTGACTACTTGACCAAGAAGCTCGGAAAACAGAAGTTCGAGTACTACATGCTGCTGACTGGACAAAGCCACGTCACCAGCAGCGACACTCCAGAAGCGAAGGGGAGTGTTGGGAACAAACAATCTTAAGCGCCTCTGTCGTGTCGAAACACCAAGGCACAAGCGAAGCAGAGCATATCGAGGCACCAGCGAGTCAACCCTAGGAGGTTGAAGTAACCGCTGGAGGTTACGCGAAGGTCAAAGGTCAGCGACCTTTGACTTGACAAATGCAGCGCGACAGCAAGGACACACAACTGACTCGACATTGAGCAGTTGCCCGAGTCGCACTGTATCGAACCGCAACAGTAAAACAGTTTAATTATATCTCTTCGTATTCTTTGTACTATTATACAAACCTTTGTACTTGCTTGTTTTTAATTAACTTACTTTGCCCTCACATACCAGCGCAAGGTGGTTCAAGGACTTCATTTAAAACGCTTCCGCTACTACATCACTCTACCCAGAGTTTAACCCTACCAAAGATCCTAAGGGGCATCAGCCCAACAACTCTGACGTGCCTGGGTTTTTTTTTTTAAGTATAGGGTTGCTCTGACAAATCATAGTAAGGCGAAGGAACAACCCTAGATTTCAGAGTTGGGAAAAAAACTAATCTGGAAATTAGAGTACCTAAAATCCAAAAATAGGCCATGGCCAAAGCTCTGTGCAGTGCACCGTCAGAGAATCGCCCTCGCGCGATTCTGTTTCTGGACGCTGTAAAATTTCGATTCAATTCAACTTACGAGACTGAAATGTAAAATTTGGTGCGTCTAAGCTGTATTTATGTATATGTCATTATACAAGCGCCGGCGCTTATGGCCGATATTCAATTACAAGCGCCCCCCTTAAAAAATGATTTTATTATAAGCGCATATGCGCTACTATCCGGGGTGATACGGTAGACAAGCGAAAAGGTCTGGCGAGAATGGCTCGGGAAAGTGTTGCGATTGGAGTGGGGGCGACTCGGGAGTGGTTTGGTTGCGGAAATGTAGGCCGAACCATCTGACACGTAGCCCTGGAATTGTACTCGCTAAAGCGCGAATACAGCAAGGAATTACAATTCCTTACATTAGCCTTAGGGGGTACATAAATCTCATCGGCGGTTCCTTGTACCCCTCACTTGACCTAATCCATCATTCCCTAGACTATCAAGTCTGATACGAGGTTGCTTGATACAAAGCGTAGGAACACAATGTAGAAGTGAATCTGAGGCCTGCTCCTCAACCCTACCACCATGGCACGTTCACCTCATTTGCTCCATTCAGTTGCCACGAGCTTTGTCACAGCCCAACCCCCTATCTGGCCGGCACCAGCAGGGGAACCAGTGAAGGGGGAGGAGGGGGGAGTTTTGAGCACCCACTCACTCGCAAGCAGTGGAACGCCGGGAACTTAGCCAAAAACTCCGGCCACACCTCCAGAGGCCCACAGTTGATCAGATCAACTCTAACAACGCTCGTGAAGCCTCTCACAAACTCCGGCAGCGCGTGGATCTGAGCGAATCTGAACTGCAGCACCCTGAGAGCCGGCGGGCGTCCCACTCGCCCCGGAGAGAGCTTTCTGTCGGCCGCGACCTGTGAGAAGCAGTTGAAGCGGAGCGTGTGGAGGGCGGAGAAGGCGGCGAGGGAGGAGAGCAGCGCACTCACGTCGCAGTACTTGTCGATGGTGAGGGACGTGAGGGAGGGGAGGACTACCAGTGGGACCTTGGGAGAGGGGTCCTCCAAGTGGAGAAACTTCAAGGAAGGC